>APFE031265591.1:0-19564 GCA_000404065.3 Pinus taeda
CCAAAAAACCCTAGAAAGCTTTCCTAAAATAGATGACCCACCAAAAGAACCCCCTTGAGGATCTACGCTATCCCTCAAGGCTCTGCGCTGCCACCAAAGAGAATCCTCCAAAACTCTGCCCGAGACTGCCAAAATCCTCCAATATGCAAGGGCTGATGCCTTGCTCAATCTCCAAGCTCAAATCCTCCACATAAACCCAATCCGGAGCTCTTACCAAAAGAGACTACGTCCTCCTCTCTCAAGACTGAGCAGTCATCAAAATGCTCAGTTCCTCCTCAACTCCAAAGATCGCTCCTCCTGCAAAAGATTGATGAAGCTACCTTGCTCGAGCAGGCACTCGAAGTTCCCCGGGGCAAAGGGTGAAATCTTCAAACGGAGACACTCGATGCACTAAACAGTGTTGCAGACAGGCTAAACAACCAGCGTGCTCTAAGTCGAAGTGACTAGCTCAAATGCAACATAATCCAATGCCAAAATGAGGAGACTCCCCTCTCCTTTATAGCGTTGGCCTCTCTCAAAACCCTAAGACCCACCTCCTCCAACGTAGCCTCTCTCTTGCCACGTGCTTCTTCTCCATCTGCACAGTCCCTCCAAGTGTCTACGTGGGCCCCCTTCTCTACATGGGCCTTTTCCCCCCTTGGCTCCCCTTTTAAGTTACAATGTTGTGCCACTAGGGAGTGACTGTATTCAAAAAGTGAGTTATGTCCCCCTTTCCTCACCTTTTTATTTATAAATAACTATAGAAGGCAAAATTGAGCAAAATCGAATATTCCAATTAGCCATGGCTAATTAGGAATATTACATGCTACGTGCCTCCACTAGTGGCTCTCTGCTTCTCTGTCTAGTATTCCCGAACTATCCCTGCTCCTTTGCTGCAGAATGATCACTCAGTGCGAAATCTCAGCGTCCTAGCCCCAAAAATCAAACTCCAGATCAATCCATTCTCTCCGTGTGTGTTGGAATGAACCCCAAGCCTCCTTCTTATACTTTTCTCGTTGAGACTTCAACGGCCGAGATTAAGTCTCTAATCAACGACAAGATTAAAACTTGACTTGATCCGCTTTCTAGAACATTCTCACCCATATTTTGATTAATACCTATTAATACTTTAATTTTCCTAAGTTTAGACTTAGGAACCCATTAAAAATATTAATTATTTTAATAAAATACAATCCGGGTGGAATTTCACCAAACGGTTTCTGGGTTCTTTAAAACTCACGTGTCTTAGCCTCTCCACCAATTTTCATGGCTAGAGCACATCTGATGCTACCAAAAACTAACAATTGTTTCATCCTGCAATACATACCCATCTAATTTATAAGTGATACTTTAGAGTTTTCTTTCTAATCGTTACATTGAGTTATTGTTTTACCAGAAGTAGTTTGGAAATCAATTCATAACTTGAAGTGTTGCACATAAATTTTGTTCGACTAAACATAAATCTTAGATATAGA
The DNA here is from genome assembly GCA_000404065.3 of Pinus taeda. Taxonomy (NCBI): domain Eukaryota; kingdom Viridiplantae; phylum Streptophyta; class Pinopsida; order Pinales; family Pinaceae; genus Pinus; species Pinus taeda. Next base: position 1,455 of record APFE031265591.1, read on the forward strand.
TTCTGAATACTAATGAACAATCACAAGAATGTATGACAAAATAATGAATATAACCATTAAGTCTAGATTTTTAAGTTTTGGATTTTGATGAATGGATCTTATCGACTAAATTGACTAAGCTTGTATTTTTAAGATAACTCCCATCGAAACACATAATTTGTATCTCTTTGTGCAGTAATGAAAATACAAGATACATTTTTCTGTGAAAAAAAAAAAGACTAATTTTCTGAATTTGCTTCTGCTCCTATTTTTCATCGTGCTTCTGCCCCCTCATTTCAATTCCATAAACCTAATTTCCTTTCTCTGACATATCCATCCCCAGATTCACACGACATATATGTTCATCAATATTCAAATTTAATTGACAATAAATATATAGAGGAATTATACCTTCGAAGGATGTGCGATTCATTGATGGAATATGCAGGCATCGAACCTCAAACAATCTGCATACAGAAAAAAAAAAAATCAGTATTTAGAAGAACCCATAGATTGATATTAATTATACTTAAAAAGAACCCTATTGTCAGATTTCATTTGAATATTTCATTACACACTGGGAATATTACACTTGAAGGAAACTTACTCTCCAAGAGACTTATGCTGCAATGCCATTCCCAAACCGGTTCCATCTATGCCTGCACATTTACACAAGAGTTGAGAGATGTGCTGCAAACAAATCTTTAAAAGATTCTAACCTACTTAACAACGATAGTTTTAAGATAATCAATTATCAAATTTTGCCAGTAACACCTTGCCTCACTAGTGAGGTTGATGGACTATTAAGATATCCACCAGGGTTCCATTCTTGTTGTGCTATGCCCCTTAATGACATATCAGAAAGGGATGAGTCTGGGTGCAATTTTAAACTACTTTTTGGTGGAATACATACCTCTCAGACCCGGCACTTAAGCAGAAGGGAGTCCGTGTTATGTGATGCAAACCCAAATCTCAGGGCAAGTTTCTCAAAGAAACTTCCAAAAACAATATTTATCAGAGTTTCACGAAAGGACTGTCCACCAATAGTTATTTAAGCTAGGGAATAGTGATCCCTTCCCTTCGTTGGGGAAATATTGAGAACTCAGAAGGAACTTATTAAGCCCACAAGCCCCTTTGCTTAAAAGATTCAACTCAACATTGTAAACTTGTAATGAATATCCAATAGTGAATAGTGTCTGCCAAATCTGTTTAACATGAGTGGTCCTTTTCCTTATATTGTATGGACATAACTCTGTTCAAATACACACAATAATTTCTAAAAACAAAAGTACGAGCATTCATTGCAATTCAGTGAAATCAATATAAATTATTGCGGAAGGTTTTATTTTTAGTTCTTTTCCCAATATATCATTGTTGGGGTGGATACCCTTGAGCCATTCTCAATAGATGTTAAATAAGTTCAGGCCTCAAAGTATAGTTTCTGGATAGGTTCTTGATTAAAAAGGATGATTGTCCAAATAGAAATGGTCGTTTTAACCATAGTTGGAAAAAAAGTTGTTGCTTCCAAGTCATAGTACTTCCCTGTCAAACCCAGATCATTGCTGCTGCCAAGATTTGACTGCGTGGAAAAGTCATGTTGGAAATACTGAGAGGGAGTTGAATCAGTGTTTCTTTCAATTGTTATATTATGCCAGTTTAAATTTGTTAATTTTAATTAACAGTGATATGTTTTATGCTTATAACAATTACTTCAATGTTCCACATAAGCCCAATTAACAATTCCACTTAGGTTTCCAATTGCAATCACATTAACCATTGACACAATGACAGTAACTGTATATAGAACATAAACAATAAATGCAGAAGACAAGCCAAGACAAGAGAACACAAGAATTTGGCTCAAGCCAAGGAAAAACCCCAAGATGGGGAAAACCGTTGATCAATTCTTTTTATTATAAATATCAATGTTCAGCAGAGAGAGAATACAATAATACAAATTCAAAGTCAAAATTGACTTGTGAATTTGATGATCCAATACCAAACATCTGGAAATTTCTGAAACGGGTATAGCTGGAAACGCAACCCCCAAAAAATGGAAACGTCGGGCAAAATGTCATATATATATGTGTGTGTGTGTGTGTGTGATTTCTTTTATAAATAAGTTAATAACACATCTTGTAAGAAAAAGGGTACAGCTGGAAACGCAACCCCAAAAAATGGAAACATCGGGCGAAATGTCATATATGTGTGTGTGTGTGATTTTTTTTATAAATAAGTTAATAACACATCTTGTAAGAAAAAAAGGAATGAGACACATAAATGACATAATCGAAGGAAAAGACAGTCTATGTTAACTCTCATACATGATTAAATGATTCAAAATCCAATATTATCATTTATAAATGAGGTTGTACATCCAAGATTCGAAAATCAACCTTTATACATGAGGCTTTACATCCAAAATCAACCTCTATACGTGGCTATATGTGCTAAAAATGAAACATAACATACGCTAATGACAAGTACAATTACATATCTAATAATCCTAATCTTCATCTTCATTAACAAAAATAGAACAAGTGTTTTTAGCAGAACTAGAGCATGGATTCATTAGAGATAAATTAGTTTGTGGAGTGATTAGTCATAAAATTTAGTGTTATATTAAATCTATTTTGGCCAAAGAAGAGCCCCACAACCTTCTTGGGTGCTTGAGTGAGCCTACAAAAGCAAAAAGTCACCGAAATGGGTCAAAATTGGCCAGAAACGTAGCAGATTTGAGTTGAAATGCCATATAAATGTTTCAACAGCATTTCTGTGGCATTTCCAAATCACGAAATGCCACCCAGACGTTTCAACCGCATTTCGCTCGCGTTTCGGCGTTTCAAGGAGTTTCGGGTACGGGGATGCCACCTCGGGGACCATTTCCTGCAACATAGCAGTCCAAATGCCAAACAAACAGCCCAGTCAAATCTGCAATATCTGCACTCTGCCAACAGCAGCCAAACTCTGCCCTAACCATAAAGTCAATAGCAGTGAAAGGCTGTTCAAACTCTTCCAAAACAGTATGGTCAAAGGAGAGAGGAACTCAGCCTCTCTTGATAATCAAACAGCAGAAAAACAGTCAACTTTGGAGTGGTCATACCTAGTCAAAAAAAAGATCAGCTTTGAGGTCAAACTTCAGCCCTGTGGTCAAAGTTCAAACCTAGTTAAACACCCCAGATGACCTCAATTTTTTGTGCCCAACAATGCAGCCTCACCATACAGAGATATGCCCAAAAGATTGAAGTCAAAATCTGCTCAGATAGTCAAATTCAACACTGGTCAAAGTTTCAGACAGTGCAGATTTTCGGCCACTTGTAATTTCGTCCTCCTTCCTTACACATGTAAAGAAATTCCTGTAATTTTCAGAGCTATCGAACCCAATAACAGAAGTGAAAATGTGTATTGATGAGATGCCAAAATGAGGTGACCTTAGGTTATATTTATAGTGGTTGCCATCGATGAAGAGACATGTCTTTTCATCCATGGGCCGAAATGAAGGGGAGCCGACCTAAGCCGACCTAAAAAAGAAGCATTTGTAGGAGGACAAAAAGTTCTAATATTTCAAATGAAGAATGATGCCATCAAGTGTATTTCAAAGGTGAAGAGTACCTTCAAAAGAGGGGCTGCCAAATGAGGGAATTAATCCCTAGTTGGAAACTTTAACAGTCCCTCTCAACTAGGGAGTAATTTCACTTGTCAATATCCATCCATCATAATGCCATCCTAATCATCATGTACTATCTCTGCATCTCATCTCGTCTCTACTGAAGATTGATATAGATAATAAGAAAGATCGATTGAGAGTGATTCACAAGACCTTACCACTCTGCTGACAAAAGTCGGTCCACATAACCAGGTGTAGAACCTATCGGACTTGATCTTGAGCGATCAAGTTGTTGAACACCATGCATCCTAGACATAGGGAGTACAACAATACACAATTTGTCCATCTGTAGTGCTATAGTCTCTATCCTCTTTTCCCAACTCATTGGCCAGATGAGAGGTACTTCCCAAGAGTATCAGACTACATGGGTGGGATGTATGTCAGGGCATCCGCAGGAGAAGGTGAACCACTCATCCTGCTCATATGCCATAGGAGAAAGTGAACCACTCATCCTATGCATATGTCATCAATCGTAGGGAAAGGTGAACCACTCACCATACACACATGTCAACCACCATAGGGGAAGGTGAACCACTCACCCTATGTGTCATCCGCCACTATATATGTATATATCATACTGGGGTATATACTCATAAGGGAAGAATGAACCACTCACCTTGTACACAGCGAACCTATAGGGGAAGGATGAACCACTCACCATATTGTCGCACAGCTCCAAAAAGTACCTGAGGCCCCCCAGGAGCTCCCAGAGCTCAATATTCAACCGAGACCCTCATAGAAGGGTCGTTCCACGACTCCCAACCTCTCTCTGAAGGAAGATAAACTTGACCTTGCCACGAGGCTTTGTAAGGATGTCAGTAACCTGCTCATCTATCTTGAAATGATGGAGCTTGATTGCTCCCTGTTGTACCATATCAGTGGTACCTGATGTCAATATGCTTGGAGCAGTCATGGAACACAAGATTCTCGGAAAAGAAAATCCCACTTTGATTATCACAATATACAACAGTGGTTTCAAGCATGTTCTCAAATGGTTCTCTGAAGAACTTCCTCAACCAAATGGCTTCATAATAAGCCATGCTTGTTGCTTTATACATTCTGCCTCAGCAGTGCTCCCAGAGCAAAGACTTCAGTCTTTGATTCATCCACGAAATAAAAGTGGATCCCAAGAGATATAGCACCTAGATGTGCTCTTTCCATTCACCACACTTTCAACCCAGCCAACATCGGAATATCCATAGAATCTTAGATTCCTAAATCCCAACAGTGTACCTCAAACCATAGTTAATTGTATCACAAAGATATCTCAATAAGCAGTTATCGAATATATGAGGCTTAACCATAAATTATCTCAGAGTCTTCATAGCAAGGCATATGTTTGGTCGGGTGTTTAACAAGAACACCAATGCCCCCACAAGTTGCTTATATCCGGCTCAGCAGTTTCTCCATTTTATCAAACCTTTAAGCTGAGGAAATAATGCTTCAAGGCTAGATCATTCGTCTTGACTTTAAAAGTCAAGAGGCTCTTCAACTCCCTCTTACTTTGATAAACAAGAGGATCATCATCTATTAGACATATATCATTAATAGTTGCATCTTCACAAACCAGTCATCATAACTCGACCATAGCTCCCTCTGAATATCAGGAAAGTGACCTTTCCCAAAACATAACCATCAAGCTATCTACAACTTGCTACCTTTCCTATGATTAATCCTTTGGTCCATGTGCCAAAGTCATCCAATCGTAATCATATGGTTTCCATGCAATTTCTCACGTAACAGAGATATATCGAATCATCATCAAAGTCATTAGATCATAATCAGTTGTCATGTCTTGCCTTCATCAACGGCCTTTGACATGGTCTTCCTTCTTGTAATAATCATCGGGCAAGAAGAGTCATCAAGCCATTCTGTCAAGGATTCTATAGCTCCCTCTAAAGACTTACTTCACTTGGTCATCTAGCCTTCATCAATGTGCTATGCAGCAACTGTATCAACAAACTTCTAGGAAGCTTGCTTCAAATCAGAGAGAAAAACTATGAAGAATCATCATGGTCCTTCTTCAACCAGGGTGAAGAAATCCTCCCAGGAGATTATCCAAAACCAGTTGCTTTATTTCTTTATTTGTAGATGACTACTACCAATGCATAAAACTATCCAATCCATTATAAGGAGGTTCTTCTCATCCAGGAATTTGTATCCATGCGACCATTCTCCATAAAATCCTGGCTTTACATATCAAAGTGCCCAACGATCCAACCAAAAACAAGGTCCTCTCAGATCCCTCCTTCCAATGCTTTCTTCATGAGGCACCTGCAATGATCATTGACAAGCATTACCAAGCACAATATGTGATAACAAAAGCATGAGATCAAAATAACAATCTGGGGTTTCCATGCAACAATGGAGGATGGAATCCTAGGGTTATTAAATACAAATCCTAGACCAAAAGATCAAATCATTATCCTCATCAATCATTATTAAGATTTATCATATATGCCCTAGATTCTTCACAAACCCTAGAAATCATGAGATAGGGTTCTCACGAGGGAACTACCAAAATAGGGTTAGGGTTTTCATTTGGCTAGGGTTTCTCATGAACCATCTAGGGTTATCGAAACTAACAAACCCTTCTATCTATAAACATCTAACCTCTATCATTTCAAACCCATGAGACAAAAATAACATATATTAGACATACCTTTATCCTTCATGATCATAAGGGCTGCTGCAAGGACCTGCTCCAAGATTCCATGTACTTGCTCCCAAAAGAGGAAACATCCAAAGTTGCTCATATTTCAACCTTTATCACCATATTCTTTCTTAGCTTTTGAACTTTTGTCTGCTTCAAGACTTCCTTCTGAACTCATACAAATATTGTCTTTAATGTTACCAGTGATCAATAAGGATCTTTAGGGATTAGATTTCCATTTCCCACTAGTATATGATACAAGAAAGACTATTTTCTCTTCTGGTAGCTTTTCCTAAAGGCTAGACCCTAGGTATAGAATTTTGAACTGCCTTTAAAAATATGCTTTGAAAGCTGTTATATATATATAATCTTCTTCAAAATACAATTGGACTTCAAATGAGTACCCTAGTTGTAGGAGAAAACCCTTTTTTAAAAAAATATGTATAAATACCTTTGATGATCACACAGTCCATATTTATACTCCATAGGTTGGCTCTCTGAGCAAGATTGCATTGAAAGACTATATATGTCTTAAGGCTTTGCACATTTACCACAACTTCTTATTCTTTTCATCGACTCTTTAGTGATCTTCCAAACTCGGATTTCATGTATACAAAATTGAGGCTTCAAGTATCTACACCTATAGAATAGGACTGTGAATTTTTAGAGGTATAGTGACCATAGATCAACTCCCTTTTACTGTGCAAGCTTCAAAACTTTCTTCTCTTCCACAAGAGTCTTGACTCCTTCTTTCCAAGGTGACTAAAGTCACTCTTCCAGCCTTCAATTTGGACCAAGATATTTTTAGTGTATCGTTCTTCAAGAGTTCGACTTGCAGTTCAAGAGGGACTTCTTACACACACACACAAGGTGTCATGTACAGAAATTCGGACTTCAGACTCTTGCGCTACCTTTTTCAAGGGGATCAGACCTTCATAGGCTAGAGGATTAGCCTTCCAAAACAGAGATTATAGAATCTAGGTTTGTAAGACCTTGAACCAATTTGGATTTGCTAGCTTCTTTTGCTGGCTATAAGGACTATCCAAACTCACAAAATGACCCTTCCAAAAATCAGATTACTTACAAATATGCTCAAAATTTGGATTTTAGAACTTGGAAGATGATTTCAGTCTTTAATTCATGATTATAGGACTTTGGTCTCCTTGAGAAATTATTCGGACTTGAGAGGGTCGTTGAACTAACCCTTCCACCTTCTAAAATTTTCTTTAGGTCCTTCATGAACAGAGCTCTTAAGCTCTCACTCTTCTTGAGAGGGACTGTGGTCATATCATAGAGAAGAGGGCCAATGAAGATGCCCAAAACTTTGCTCTTCCATGGAGAGTTTTCCTTCTAGAGGCAAGGCCTTCATAGGGCTATTAATCTGGCCATTCAAACTTTGTGAACAGAGCCACTAGGTTGTAACAAAAAAATCTTTCTTTGCTCTAAGATGATGATTGGTCACCCATATAGAATATAAAATTTTGGATTACTTCACACTTCAGACTTCATACCAGATCTTCTTTCTTTGATAAGATCCTTGCCCTTGTATGGGCTATGTACTAGCTCCTCGACTTTCTAACACAGAGTTCATGGGTTCCTCTCTTTTTTTCTTTCATCCACGGGACTGTGACCTAATCACTGATTAGTGTGAAAATTTCTAAATAGAAATCCTACTGCAGTGATTAATATTATTTCTTCTACTTATTATCTCATAAATAAGTTATTCACAGTGTTCTTACAACAAATATCGAAATATATTCTACTGCAGCCTTAACAATTAAAATATTGGAGAAAGTAAATGTAAGGAAAAATATTGGCACAAATACAATCACAATAACAGTTTTTTTTGGATAATCGTCCTCGGAAAAGCCCAATGTGGGAAAATCGGTGCAGCAGATGAGGGTTCCTTTATTATTCTTTAGCAAATTCTCATGTACAAATTACAACCAACAAAACAGAAGTGAGAAATTTTACAGACGTACTCCTCTTCTCCATAATGTTTTTGTGTCCCTCTGCCTCTACCTTCTCTCACTAGCCCAGCATCTAACTGCCCACGCAGGCTCTGCCTAAATCTGCCTTTGCGCTACCTCTTTCTACATCACCCTGTTCTTGCTCTGCGTCTTGTTGCCTTGCACTCTCGAAAGATGTTGATACCCTCTCTTCCTTTCTCACCTGCAACTCTCCCTCTGATTCGATTTTCTCTTGCTGAACTTCGACCAATGAGAAAATCGATCTTACTCGGGTAACTGAGTATCTGCCTCCGGTGTGTTCTCCAAGTGCCCATCAAGCCTCCTCTTATAATCCTCTCGTTGATCAATCACTGACCCAGATTAGATTTTAATCAATGGCTAGGATCATATTGACTTGATCTTCACCTTCTTCTATAAATTTTGCCCACAGTCTAGATTAATACCCATTAATATTTCAATTTCTTAAGTTTAGACTTAGGGTCCCATTAAAAATAATTAATTATTTTAATAAAATTGTCTCCGGGTGGAATTTCCCAAAAGGATTTCTGGGAATTGAAGAATGCATGTGTCTAAGTCTCCCTACAAATTTTGAGACTTAGAGCACATCCGATGCTACTAGAAATCAACAATTAGGGCTTCTATAATTCAAATGACCCGCTTCCTCTCTCTCTATCTTGAAGATTTAGATACCTTCTCTTCATAATCACTAAAACAAGGGTTTCCAAAACATGCCCACACAGTCCAATACTTGAAGTGAAAACCATTTGACAACAAATCTCTTGGTGATTGCTTTTCTTCTCTTTCTTGGGCTTGTCCTCACCTGGGCTCTGATACCATGTTAATTTTAGTTAACAATGGTATGTTTTATGCTTATAACAATTACTTCAATATTCCATATAAGACCAATTAACAATTCCATTTAGGTTTCAAATTGAAATCACATTAACCATTAATACATTGACAGTAACTGTAGATCGAACATAAACAATAAATGCAGAAGACAAGCCAAGACAAGAGAACACAAGAATTTGGCTCAAGCCAAGGTAAAACCACAAGATGGGGAAAAACCTTGATCAATTCTTCTTATTATAAATATCAAATGCTCAGAAAAGAGAGAGAGTACAATAATACAAAGTCAAAGTCAAAATTGACTTGCCAATTTGATGATCCAATACCACTGTCCAAATGCTAAACAAACAGCCCAGTCAAATCTGCAATTTCTGCACTCTATCAACAGCGATCAAACTCTACCCTAACCAGAAAGTCAACAGTGGTGACAGGCTGGTCAAACTCTTCCAAAACAGCTCGGTCAAAAGAGAGAGGAGCTCGGCCTCCCTTGATAGTCAAACAGCAGCAAAACAGTCAACTTCGGAGTGGTCATACCCAGTCAAACAAAAGATCAGCTTTGTGGTCAAACAGTCACTTCAGGCCTGTGGTCAAACCCAGTCAAACAGCCCAAAAGATCGAAGTCAAAATCTGATCAGAAAGTCAAAGTCAATGCTGTTCAAAGTTGCAGACAGTTCAGATTTTTGGCCACCTGTAATTTCACCCTCCTTCCGTGCACGTGTGAAGAAATTCCTGTAATTTTCAGAGCTATTGAACCCCATAAAATAAGTGAAAATGTGTGTTCATGAGATGCCAAAATGAGGTGACCTTAGGTCATATTTATAGTGGTTGGATTGGGTGAAGAGATATGTCTTTTCATCCATGAGCTGACATGAAGGGGAGCCAACCTAAGCTGACCTGAAAAAGAAGCATTTGTAGGAGGACAACAAATTCCAATATTTCAAATGAAGAATGATGCATCAAGTGTGCTTCAAAGGTGAAGAGTGCCATCAAAAGAGGGGCTTCCAAATGAGGGAATTAATCCCTAGTTGCCAACTTTAACAAGATTTTTTACAGTTAAACTAGGACGCAAGAAGTAGAACAAAAAATGATTTTATTAATAAAAATAGTGAGGACTCCAATCGTCTTTTACAAATATTCAGGCTCCATCCTGTACAACAAAAAACTCCAACTTCTTCAAGGCTCCAACCTTGAATGAGGACTCCAATCCTCGAATACAAATCTAGGTACCAAACTGGTCTCAAGGAAGACACCAATCCTCTTGGGCTTCAACCTAAACAAACATGTCCATTATACTTCAGAACTCTAATATTGCTTCAAGATGTCATCAAAAAGTTTGCTTCAACAATGTCTCCAAGTCTAGTTCAAAGATGACCAAGGTCCCAAAACTTTAAATCAACTTCTCCAAGATGTCTCCAAAAGCTTTCTAAAGTCTGTGCCAAATACAGTTCAAAATGTTGCTCAAAAGGGTCTTCAAAATATTCTCCAAGTTTGCTCCAAGGATACTTCAAATCTGCTTCAACAAAGTTCTACAAGATTTGATCCAAAGACGGATCCAAGATCACTTTAAAGACTGCTCCACAAATATCTCAAATGTCATTTCAAGGTCTAATCAGGATCTCTCAAAGTTTTACTCCAAAGATACTTCAGAAACTTCTTCAAGGATTGCACAAGGTTCGCTCCAAGGTCTTCTTCACAAATGTCTTTAAGTCTGGTCCAGGGCTACTCCAGAAAGTTTAATGATTGCTCCAAGATACCTTCAAAAATGCACATAAGGGACTGTTCCATAAGCCTTGAGAACTTATCATAAATCTGCTTCAGAAGAGATCCTGAATCTTCCTTTTCCACAATCTGAAATTTGTCAGTGTGCAAGTGCAGAGCCAAAATCATCCACAGGCAGAGATAAATAGGCCGAATTACTGGTCAAATTTCAGGCCTTTCACAGATCGAACCACAGGGAGAGAGCCAAGGTCTGTAGTTGCGTAAGGCCGAGACTGCTGGTCCTCAGACTGAAATTTGTTCTTCAAGAGTCTAAGTTCTGATCTGAAAGAAGGTCTAAAAGCTGCTCCAAAAATATTAAGTTTTGTGCCAAGAATTTAATCCAAAAAACCATAAACCCATGAACCACAATGACCAGAAAATAAATCCTAAGTGTTTCTTCTTCACTTTGCCACATGAATTCTCTTCCTCAGGTTCAATTTTTTCTTCTGCACTTTTCACCAAGTTGCTAGCCAGTTTGGGGAGATGTTGCTTGTATTTATACTTGATCCAGTCAACTATAAACAAGGCCAACCTGTGTTTAGTTTGAGCCGACTTGTTCTGAGCATAGCCAAATCTGATTCCTTGTCTTTCAATTCTTCGAAGACATTCTCAATAACTGTTTCAAGGCCTCCACAGTCAAGCTTCTGTTTATCTACAAATGATTGTAATTTGTTTGCTTGCTCAACAGTTTGTAAACAAAATTCAAATGATTAAAAACCCATATCTTGTAACACCCAATAGTAATGTTCATTGTGATCGTGGTATCCTCTTGAACAAAGAGTATGCGTTGAACCTGCAATGTTATATGCTAACTCACCGCGTTGGTGTTCGTGTTCGAGTTCGGTGACTTTGAAATTCAAATAAAGTTTGGCACTTAAAATTTTGTCAATAAAGTTCAGCATAAAATTCGACAAATAGAAATAAATCATGTAGTTGTAGTTCTTCACAAATATATCATGTAGATTAGCCGTGTAAAAAGCAAAAAATCACCAGAAACTGTGCAAGGGCAATTAAAAAATCAAATTAGAATGCAAACTTCAAAGCACATCAATCTGTAAATCAAATATTTGGCTACTTCATCTATTTTCCTACTAATTTTTTTTTCTGATTTTAAAGCAATCATTACAATTCCATAAAAGTGTTTCAATTTTTTTTAAAGGTAGTGTTCATTATAATAAAATGGATACTAACACGTTATTTTTGGCAAACAACGTTTTTTTAATGCGCACCCTTAGTTGACAGAAAACCGAGTTTTGTGTGAACGTTGAAAAAAAGGGATAATTATCCACGTAGCGGGTAATCACTTCTTTGGCCTACCATTACGCGTTGATAAAATGATTCTAAATCATATTAGAATTGTAGTGCCAAGTCTGGAGACTTCACTGACATGTGGAATTAAAATGATCCACCACGAGACTCTCAACATCCAGGTTGCCACTGAGGGATCGTGTGTGCAAGAGTCAAGACTCGATGGTGGACCGGTGGAGTAACAAAGTGGAGAGTGAGATTTTCGCGCCCACCAAGTTTGAGCCTCATTAGGGTTACCAGTGACCACTTTAACTTTTTTTTAATTATAAACGCTGAAAAAATGTCGAACCACAAAAACCCTAACACGAATTTCATCAATTTTTCGATGAATTTTTTTATTTCGTTCATGTTCGTATACGAGTTCTGGTCCGGGTTCGACATAGGTTCAAGTTCGGCATGAAATTCGGCGAACATAAACAAATTTGTTAGGATTGAATTGAGGTTCGGCGAATTTTGAATCCCAAGGATTTTATTCACCAAACTCGATGACTTAGGTTATATGTAACATCATAGGATTGCATCCATCTATTCCTTTGTAATCCTGTAGCCTCTTCGTGTACAATTGGTTGGATGATTATGCTGAAATACCTCCAAACATTAACCCATCACGAAGCTCTCGACAACATGTAAGACAAAGGTCATACTTACAAACTACACAACTTGGGTGAAGACCTACGATGGATATATTACAGTGAAAGTGTTCATCTGGATTCACAACAGCCTTGGGAATTGTTGCACTCAAATTGTCAGTTCTGGGGAAGCGGAAGTACAAACTTTCTCGACAAGGATCGGATCACATTTCAGCCGTCCATGTGTCATGGTCATCCCATTCTGCAAGTTATATATTGTAAATGATCTTAGTAAACCTTGAGTCTATGTAACAACGTAGGTAAGGCTATATTTTGATGACGAATTCCATCCGAGGAGGTCTTTTAACCTCACTGATTACTTGTGGTTTTCGACACAGCTAATCAGAAGATTTTTTTCCCTCCAACCTAAACCCCCAAAGCTAGGTGAAATTTATTGTCGAATTATTAGATGAGTCCTCGTGTTTTAGTCGAGTCTGATGTAAAAGTAGTTTCGGAATAATTTAAGCTAATTAGCTAAATTCTTTTATTACAAATCACTTGGTTTACTAGATCATATTGTGTCGCATATGGGTTCTGTGTCTTGCGGGTTTAAGACGAATGTGTATTCCCTCTTTGAGTCTTGTAAATGACAAATCATATGTATTAGAGGGTTGGAAAAATAATTAATCCCCTTTGTGTAAATTAATTAAATTTTCTTAAAAATAAAATTAAGTCTTAAGCCAAAAAAAATAATTAATTAGAGTCAAGTTAAATTGTCTTAGGAAAATAAATTCTCCAAATGGAAAAATTTGTGGATCTTAAAAGATTCAATTTTTAAAAGTTCTCCACCAAAAGAATATTATATTTTTCAAGAAAATTTGGACGCTTGGACCTTGGTGATTAATTCAAAGTCAAAATTTTAAAGAAATAAACTCAAAATAATTAATTTTGAGCTAATTAAAATGGAATTAATTGATCAATTCGAAAATTCCTCAAAAATAAAAAATCAAGGGCCAATATTAAAAAATATTGAAGTGTTTATCAACGGCCAAGAGTATTTTTACAAGGATAAAAGAAACTAGCCATTATTTTTCCATTTGGAGGATTTATCTATAAATTAGAGAGTTAATTTTAGATAACAATGGTATGTTCTATGCTTTAGCACAATTTACTTCAATGTTCCTTATCAGCCCAATGACAATTTCCAATTATATTCAGTAGAAATCACATTAACTTAAACACATTGACAGTAGATGCAGATAGAACATAAAAACATGTGCAAAAGACAAGCCAAGACAAGAGGACACAAGACGTGGCAAATGCCAGGGAAAAACCCCAATGTGGTGAAACCCTTTGGTCAAATCTTCTTATTATTCTTCAATAGTTCTCACAAAGAGAGAGTACAAATATCAAATTAACTTGCCCAAAACAGTGTTGTCAAATCAGCAGCCAACTGCAGCCCTAACCAAAAATTCAATGGTGGTCAAAGCAACTCCAAAATGTCCTCCAAGCAACTTGGTCAACAACAGATAAATTCGGCCTTCCAAGAGGGTCAAAGTTAACCCAAAAACAGTTTGGTCAACCCAGTCAAGCACTACTGTAATTTCTGTGGTCAAAGGTTGAAGTCAACACTGAATTCAAACCAGTTAAATTGTCCCAATCACCTCAAAAACTGTGTCAATCAATGCGGCCTTCCAAAAATCGAAATTTTGCCCTCTAGAACAAAGTTAATGCTGGTCAAAATCACCCAAGTCAATGATGGTGAATGCTGTCCTGTTTCCTGAAATTTTTGACCTCCAAAGAAGTCTTGAAATCTGTCTTCCTTTCACATGTGCGTAGTAGAGAAGGTTGCCTCCAAGTTGTATGAACCAATCAAGAGAGGAGAGAGAGATATGTGATGAGAAGAGTGATGTCCAAATGACGAGAGAGGTCACTCTTATTTATACACTTCGTTGAGGGTGAGAAGACACATCTATTGGGCTTATGAGCCTACATTTGACTGAGGTCGACCTTGACTATTTGTGCATGAGAGAGAATAAATTCAAAATTGCATTTCTACTTGTCAAAATGAGATGATCTTTATATCAAAATTGGACCTCTCAAAAAGAGGAATCCATTGCAATAATCATCTCCGTCATATGAGTTGTCCTAAGGTGGAATTTGGCCCTAGTTTCCAATTTTAACACTCCCTCTCAAATAGGGAGAATTCCACCTGCCAATCCATTATCATGCCATCTTCTCATCCTGTACCATCCATGTCATCATTGCCCTGCTCTACTGAACCATGAAGTAATAATGAAGAATTGATTGAGAGTGAGTCGTAAGATCATACCACTCCCCACTGACAAAAGTGAGTCCTTGATCCCAAATCAAGTTGTTGAACACCATGCATCCTAGTCATAGGGAATACGGCAATACACGATGCATCCATCGATAATGTTATGGTCCCTAACCATCTTTTCCCAACTCATTATACAGACAAGAGGTACTTCCCATGAGCCCAAACTCCATGGGTAGGATGTGTGCTGGGGCATCAGAAGGAGAAGGTGAACCACTCATCCTGCTCATATGCCATAGGAGAAGGTGAACCACTCATCCTATGCATATGTCAATCATAGGGGAAGGTGAACCACTCACTCTACATGCATGTGTCCAGGTAGGGGAAGGTGAACCACTCACCCTACATACATGTCAACCATAATGAGGTATCACAAGGGAAGGTGAACCACTCACCTTGTACCTAGTGCACCACTAGGGGAAGGTGAACCACTCACCCTATGGTCACTCATAGCTCCAAGAAGTACCCCAAGCCCCAAAGAGCTCCCAGAGCTCTGTGTCCAACTCATACAGGGCCCTTATAGGAGGGTCGTTCGATGACTCCAAGTCTCTCTCGGAAGGTTAAAAATTTGACCTTCCCCAAAGGCTTCGTGAGAATGTCTACAACCTGCTCATCTATTATAATGTGTTGGAGCCTTATCGCTCCCAGTTGTACCATATCCCGGATAAAGTGGTACCTAATATCAATGTGCTTGGAGAGGTTGTGGAACACGAGATTCTCTGATAGGTGAATCCCACTCTGGTTGTCGCAGAAGATCACGGTGGTATCCAGCACGTGCTCAAATAGCTCATTGGAGAGCTTCCTCAACCAAACGACTTCACAACAGGTCATACTCGCAACAATGTATTCAACCTCGGGGGTGCTTAGTTCAACTCATTTTTGCTTTTGCCTCATCCAGGATATTGAAGCAGACCCCAAAGAGAAGCAGCACCCAGACATGATCTTACGATCCACCACACTGCCAGCCCAATCAGCATCTAAATATCCATGTAGCCTCAAGTTTCCAACAGTGTATTTCAGTCCATAGTGGATTGTGCCCCAGAGATATCTCAAGAGATTCTTCGCAGAAATCCAATGAAAGTGATGGGGCTCGACCATATATTGACTCAACGTGTTCACAACGAAGCATATGTCAGGACAGGAGTTGACCCAGAACATCAGAGCCCCCACAAGTTCATGATACCTGGAAGGGTTCGTTAATCCAAGCCCAGCAACACTTCCACATAGCTTCTTAAAGTTGAGTTCCATCGAAGTAGTCATGAACTTGCAATCCACCATTCCACATCTCACAAGAAGCTTCACAATATATTTTCCTTGAGAAAGGAAAATCTCACCTGCCTTTTGCCAGACCACCATCCCTAGGAAGTAATGCATCAATTCTAGGTCCTTCATCTCGAATTTGGAAGCCAACTCCCTCTTGCATTGAAGAATGAGAGGGTCATCACCTGTCAAAAAGAGATCATCCACATAAAGGACCAGAATGAGAGGCTTTTCCTTTTCAACCTTGAAGTATAAGTTCGAGTCATCATCGCTCCTTATAAATCCCAGCTTCATAAGATAGCTATCCTTTTTGTGAGGACACTCTCTAGCAAAGTGGCTAAACCTGTTGCAATTGAAGCAACTTCATTTTCTTCCTTCTTTGAAACCCGGCTTGAACCCTTGTCCTTGATTCCTTGGACCAACATTGTTCCTCCTCTTAGCATGAGCGGAGAAGGCGGTCGGATTGTTCCCATTTGAGGGTTTGTCTCTTTCCATCATCCTTATTTCTTCTTAAGTGCATCTAGCCAATAATTCATCAAATCCCATAATCCTATCATTGTTGAGGATGGTAGTGTTTAACACATCCCATTCTCTTGTAAGGCCTCAAAGTGAAATAAGAGTGAGTTCCCTGTCACCAATGAATTCTCCAATAGATAGGAGATCATTCTTGATCTCGGTAATGCTCATGAAATAGGATTGGATGGATTCTCTTCTATACATCTTGTTGTCTTTCAACTTGTTCTTGAGAAAGAGAACTGGATTTGCATTATTTACGTTGAACATCCCAACCAGCTTGTCATACATCTCCTTAGATGTTTCCAAATCAGAAATATAGGCAACCAAAGGTTTGTGAATAGAATCAACAATAATCTTGTTAGCTTTAACCTCACATTTCTTATAATTTGTTTGTGCAGCTGCGGAAGCACTTGAAGGAGGCTCCGCTATTCTTCCTTTGACATAGTCCATGGAATCATTTCTTCCAATGCCAAATCTAGAGTCATCTTTCATGCATGCTAGTCAAATTTGTCCTTAAGCTTATCCTCGGATTTGAAGAAAGATGTAGTCGTTATTGGGACTAGTTCCAAATCCTTGTCCAACAGCGTCCCTTAGTGATTGCTTTTCCTCACTCTTGCTTGGGATTTATCTTCACTCGAGCTCTGATACCATGTTAATTTTAGATAACAATGGTATGTTCTATGCTTTAGCACAATTTACTTCAACGTTCCTTATCAGCCCAATGACAATTTCCAATTATATTTGGTAGCAATCACATTAACTTAAACACATTGATAGTAAATGCAGATATAACATAAAAACATGTGCAGAAGACAAGCCAAGACAAGAGGACACAAGATGTGACGAATGCCATGGAAAAACTCCAATGTGGGGAAACCCTTTGATCAAATCTTCTTATTATTCTTCAATAGTTTAGAAGAGAGAGAGAGAGTGCAAATATCAAATTAACTTGCCCAAAATAGTAGTGTCAAATCAGCAGTCAACTAAAACCCTAACCAAAAAGTCAACGATGGTCAAAGCAGCTCCAAAATGTCCTCTAAGTAGCTTGGTCAACATCAGATAAATTCAGCCTTCCAAGACAGTCAAAGTCAACCCAAAAACAGTTTAGTCAACCCAATCAAACACCGCTGTAATTTTTGCGGTCAAAGGATGTTAAAATTTCTGTTTTCCCACCCCGGTTTTCAGTTTCTCCTTATTTCTCCCATGTAGTTAAATGCCCTTTCCCATAACCATACATTCAACA
>APFE031265591.1:22769-83467 GCA_000404065.3 Pinus taeda
GGCTGAAATAGATTTAGATCAATGGCTGAGATTAAATGCACTTTTAAATCTCACTTTCTATTTTTTAATTCACCCACTTTAATAAAGATCCACTTAGTCATTTATTTCCAAAGTCACTTTTTCCTTTCTAATTTTACATTAACTTTATTAAAGTCACTCTAAAATTAGACTTTAGTAACTTTATCACTTAAAGTCACTTTTAAATTAGATTGAACTTTATAAAAATTATAAAGTTACTTTAGGAGAAAAATTAAAATCTTTTGGACACTTTTCCCTAGGCCAAAGATCAAAGCCTAAGGGAACCACCTGTCCTCCGGTACCAAATTTCAACAAAGGATGAAGTCAACGTTGAAGTCAAACCATTCAAACTATCCCAATCACCTCGAAAACTATGCCAATCAATGCGGCCTTCAAAAATCGAAATTCTGCCCTCTAGAATGAAGTCAACGCTAGTCAAAATCACCCAAGTCAATGTTGATCAATGCTGTCTTGTTTCCTTAAATTTTCGATCTCCAAAACAGTCCTGAAATTCATCCTCCTTTCACACATGCGAAGTAGAGAAGGCTGCCTCCAAGCTGTACGAACCAATCAACAGAGGAGACAGAGAGATGTGTAATGAGATGAGTGATGTCCAAACGAGGAGAGAGGTCACTCCTATTTATACACTTTGTTGAGGGTGAGGAGACACATCTATTGGGCTTATGAGCCTACATTTGACTGAGGCCAACCTTGACAATTTGTGCATGACAGAGAATAAATTCAAAATTCCATTTTTGCTTGTCATAATGAGATGATCTTTATATCAAAATTGGACCTCTCAAAAAGAGGAATCCAATGCAATAATCATCTCCATCATATGAGTTGTCCTAAGGTGGAATTTGGCCCTAGTTTCCAATTTTAACAAAGAGTCCTTTGAGTCTCTAATCATCTTGATCTCTGGCTAGAATTGCTGCTGAAGCATTTTGTAGACTATTATCCCACAGGGAACTATTTTTTCTACTATAATAAAAGGCTTTGGAGTGCAACTCGAGGTGTTCTCACTGATTTGTGGTATGTATTGACTATGGGCTTCCTATGTGATGTTTTATATTGTTATTTTGAGATAATACATATTGTGTGCAGGTACTCAATCCTTGGTCTCCAAGTTCACAGACTGTGGGCAAGGGTTACTTTGCTTGGATCTCTAGTTTTTATATGGTGGATTGAATCTTCGCTTGAGTTATGGTGAGCATTAATTTTTCTGAAGCGTTTTAGCCATTCTTTCAAGAAAAAATACCATAAAAATTATTTTCTCAAAATCCATTTGAAAACCCATGGCATTAATTTTTCTAAAGCGTTTTAGCCATTCTTTCAAGAAAAAATACTATAAAAATTATTTTCTCAAAATCCATTTGAAAACCCATGTATATTTTGTAAATTTAAATTTGTAAATTATTTTTCTAATTTGGGTTGGGGTTTTAGTTTTATTTTTGTATATATTGGGGTTTGGGTGTTTCTATTTTCATTTTTGTAGGTTAGATCTAGAAACCAAGTTGGAGAAGAGATAATCTAGGCACTTGAGGGTAAGATCTAGTCTCTTGGAAATTTTTGCAAGTTTCCCATGGAAAAATTTTGGAAAATTCAAAGTATTTCAAGCATAATTTTTTTTTGAACAAGGTTTTCCACCTTTTCGGAACTTCTAGCCCGGATTTGCCTTGCCCTAGGCCTCCATACCCTCTTTTTCCCAAACACTAGCCTCATTAGGCATAGTGTTGGCCCTTTAAAGCCATATTCTTCATCCTTGTGCCCTGATCTATCATTCCATCCCTTTTATCCCTGCAAATTTGTCTCCCTTAGCCTTGTTCTCCAATTCTTGGCCTTTTTTTGCCCCAAAATTAGCCCAAATCCCTAAGCTAAAATTTTAAAACTAAATACTTGGCGATTTTGCAAGATTAAGGTCTCAAAAATTTTACTTTTCAACCAGAAAAGTAATCCCAAAGTTTCAACTATTTTCAACGGTGGGATCTTCAAGGCCTTGGGCCTAGGGTACACCCTTGTTTTCTGCAGTTTTATTATAGTAAGAAAATTACTAATAATTAGGCCCTAAATCACAAATTGAATGGTCAAAGTTATTTAAAATTGCAAAATCTTTATTTTCACAAATTTTGGCCTCTTGGGTATTTGAGTTTTGGCCTAGATCTAACATTTAAGCTTGCTGGATTTTTCTACATAACTGAAATTTTCAATTTCCGGAAAAATTTTCTATTTTTGGAAATATTGGGCATCTATTTTTGGCTTGATTAGTTTGTTGATATGTGGTTAACTCACTGTTATAATAAACATATCAGTTTTGAAAATTGCTGAGTCAAACTCTCTAAAAGCCCTAAAATTGAAATTTTCAAGTTCTAGTGCATTTTGTTATTTTTGGAGATATAGGCCTATTTTTGGTAGTTTTATCTTGCTGATCCGTCTTTAGTTACGGTTGTAAATCAAGAAATAAGATCTGAAATTTTATTGAATACATCACCTTAAAGTGATCTAAACAAGTTGAATTACATTTGTTGGTCATTAGAATTTTAGTGTGTTGGGCAAGTTTCATCATTTGAAGTAGTTTATGCTCTCTGCTGTTACATCATTGATAAGATATGATTTTTCTATAGTATTGCTGGTATAAACTTCATAAATTTGTGATCAGCATCTTGATTGACTATTTTAAGCATTTGGCATCTTGGGGTACTTGGTATCTTGTGGAATATTGTTGAAATTTACACTTGTGTCTCTAAGCATTTTATCTTGTCTAAGATTGCAAATTCATTATTGTTAAGTATTCTTAAAAGGATTTTAATTAAGTATTTAAACAACTTAAGAAAATCTTAACTCGAGATAAATCTCACTCATAATCTCTTGCATAAACATACTAGATCTAAATTTGCATTAATAATTTACGTCCTACCATAAGCTAGGTTGATAGAGACATAGGACAACTCTTCTTATCTAGCTTGAAGGGCCTCAACAACTCTTCTGTGGTTAACATGATGACCTTGCAGTCATCAGAGCCACAGTTTCTGCAGCGCTAGAGGCATCAGGTGATAGAAGCCTATCAGAAGGTATCGTTAATCAGGCCCTAGCCTGCTTCCTGGTAGCCTCCTTCCTACAACCTACCTTGGAGCCCAACTTCAAAATAGTTAAAGGAAGGTTACACTTAGACTAGGCATTTAACTAAATTTTACCAAGATCACTACATCTCACATAGGTCCTAAGCTTTTCATATCATATAGGTCAGTGAATCATTCAAGCAACAAGTGTCCATCCGGCCATTTGGTTCCAATTCATAAGAAGCAAGAATTTGTGACTGCATTAAGGCACTGGTCTCATAATAAAAAAAGACTAACTTAATCAATAATCTTGCTTAATTTCAGCCAAGTGGCTAGGCCACTCATTTGTGTCTCCCAAGTAAGTTGATTGTCAACTTTATTTCCTTTTCCATAGGGACTATCCCCCATAGCCTGTTGTTGGGAGACAACGAGAACGGAGTGGGCGGGGATCAGAGTGACAACCCCTATCTTGAGCGTTGTGGTGGTGCCTGTACAATCTGGGCGACAACAGGGATCTCCAAGCTTTGTGCTAGTTTTCCTTGAGTACTAGCTTCCACTTCCTACTCCAACATTTGCTCTTTTTGACAAACACTGCAAATTAAGTACTAGAGACAATGAACCATGTCATATTTACGCAATGCAACATCCTTTTGTTTGGGACATCAATGACAACAATGATGACATCTCAACAATCTCCCCCTTTGTCACTGATGGCAATATTCCTACCATTTCTCCCCCTTTCGGTATTCTCTCTCCCCCTTTGACATCAATGGCAAATGGGGTGCTCCCTCTATCTGCATCTTCTCCATATGACCTGCCAGCTACTCCCCCTGTCTGTATTATCTCCTTTTGCAAATATTGTTGTTGACTGGTGCATCTGTATATTTAGTGCAATCAATTAGACATCTCAACAATGGTTCATGGTATTTCAAATAGCTCTTTAGGTCAACAAGTGTGACAACTATATTGTCTTGGTTGTTGCAACAATGTTGTCGTGGCATCCATGTGATTTAGAGGAAATGTAACGAACCCTACAAGAATATGTACCCAAAATGAAGATGAATAGGGGATAGTAAGACAAGGCCCAACTCAAAAATGACGATTCCATTTATTTATTTCTTTTTTGATAGTTTTTAATGTTTCATATGACTATTTCAACATTTTCAAATCACTTTCAACAAAGCACAAATCACAGCCACTTATTTCCATTGGACTGACTTATACAGTTTTCTATTTTTTGAGAATAAGAATTTTCAGTAATCATAGGAAGCTATATGGCTTGTTTGACTGTATTGTTTCCAGCTGTGTAAATATGACAGTACTGGTTACTATGTCTTTAACAATGATAGGAACAAAAATGAGCCATACGATTTGGTCAGTATACCCCTTTCTGGCCACGGTACTTTGGAGGAACAGTTATTGTATAGACAACAACAAAAAATAGTTCAACTGTGTTGCAAGTTCCTCTTACAAGCTCGAGGAACTTGTCAAGCCTTTGTTGTATGGTTTGAAGAAGAGTTAGTCTTCAGAAGCCTTTGAGCAGATTGTTGTTGTATTGTAGTTGTTACATCTGTAAGAGATAACCATTGCATGCAGCTTCATATAAGTTTTCTCATCATGCAAATGCATCTTGCGACTTCTAGAACAGAAATCCCCACAGGAAGATAATTTGTCCTTGTATGGTGCAGCCCAGCATCTTTGTCTTCTCCCTCAACAAGGCATATGTTAGACTGTCATTTTTTTCTGACTTGAAAGAAGATAAACTTTCTTTGACATTTTAGGTCCTTCTTGAATGAATGGTCATGTTCTTCTATTTTTGGTTCCTCTTATTTCCTTCTCCAAACTTTGGTGTAATTTTCTTTGTGCTTAGTAGGTAGATTTTCCTCTTTGACTAGCTTAGGAGACCATATCATGTTGCTTCAATGGTATCGTGCTATCCAAAACGGAAGCCAATGCCTTTATTTTCTTGGGCTATAGGGTCATACATGCAATCTGAGAGAGCATTCTAATGCAGATTAGGGGGTGGTAAGCAGCCAAGGTGACATGCATAGCCACAACCCCAATTTGGTAGTCAGAGCTACAATTTCATGGGAGAGAGAGTCTCTCTAGATCCACTATTCAAGGTAGTAACTTAGGGTAGCTCCTACTTAAAGACTGATTAGAAAGATAAAGAATCATAGATGTATAGTGTCTAATGTATTAATCTAGAAGGTAAGAAACACAAAAGGAAATTGAAAGGTAGGGAAGGAGCCTACAACCTCAATCCTTTCCTATAAGGCAGAGTGAATAACACCTATAGCTCAAGGCTACTATGTTGCTAATTTTTCTCTCTCTGTGCAGATTCAAAAGAAGTTGGTGAAGACCATGTTTCTGAAACACTAACTCCAATTCTCATCACCACAAATCAATTTAAACTAAACTTTCAGAAGTCATGGAAAATACCATAGTCATTGCACAGATAGAACCCTGAATTCTTACTTTTCATACTGTCTCAATGCAGCACATTCAATCTAATGTTGAAACTTGAATGTGCTTTTGGAGGACACACATGTATAATCACACAAAAAAGTTTGGCCAGATTTCAATGTGGAACTTCTCCATCAATAAATGAGATGCATACAGGTCACGTTGCAAAACCTATTATAAGAACTTGGTCACGAGATACTTCAAAGCTAAGTTACCAAAAACGATGCCCCCAACTCCCAGAAATGTCGTTTGGCATTTTAGATACGAAAACGCATACAAAACAGTTTGGAAACGGCATGGAAATGTTTCTGCCACGTTTCATTTTTTCGGATACGGCCAGCTTGAGACCGGAAACATTTCAAAGGAGTTTCAAAAAAATTTGATCCATTTCCAGAAAATTTGGATACGTTTCCTGAAAATATGGATACGTTTCCAAGTTTCTAGGTTTCCAGTTTTCCAGGTTTCCAGTTTTCCAGGTTTCCAATGTTCTAGGTACTTTATTGCAAGAATATATTCCAGGTTTGTTTGTCCAGAGCATGTCAATGCAGCTGAATTCTTTTCAGACATTATATCCACTGATTACAGCTCATCTGAAAGTGAACATTTATCTTGAAAAGGATTCATGACGTGATAGAGGTATTTGCCAACAAGTTTTCAACAATGCCAGATCTAAAGGATGGAAAACCTGGAATTTGGAATGGAAACTCATAAGGTATCTATGAAATCAAGAAGGAAAGTTGTTACCTACAAAGTTGGCTGGTAGAAGCAGTTTCTTTTCATTAGGTTAAATTTCTCAGCATTTCTTTACTAGTATCATACTTCACAATACTTAATTGCTTAAATTGTGGCATCTTAATTCTTGGCCATATGATCTTAAGCTGTGAATAAATAAATCCATCTTACTTCTTTCTATGAATTTCATTGGAATATAGTCCAATTCATAATGTGTTGACGTTATTTACAATGATTAAATTTACATTATAGTCAGTGATACTAAACAATATTTCTATGTCATGACTCATTTAGAGTCTAGACCAAGATACCATGCAACAGACTATTTACAAAATCAAATTCACTATGTTGCCTTTGTGTTAGTGCTGTCAAATTCATTAGAAAAATATATAATTTCATGAAGTATGATGTGACTCTTAAAACAATCTCATATTCCTTTAAACTGTGAGTGGGTATTGACACTTTAATCAAAGGTTCTAACTTGAATGTTCTAATAATCATTGATGATGATAATGACAATGTTTATACTAAATTGATGATGATGTTTTGTTTATGTTGAATTCATGATGATGATTATGTATTTTTAAATATAGAATCTAAATTCTAAAGACTAAAAGATGAATGATAATATGAACTTTCTATTTTATCATATATATATATATATATGCCGCTTCCTTGTCTTATTGTATATAGATTATTTGAAAATTTGTCGTATCCATTTCAAACCCCATATTTGTATCCATATCCGTTCCCGTATCTATTTCAGTGCAACTTGGCTTCAAAGAGAGACAAGTAGGACATTGGGTTCACCCAATAAATGTGATCACTAGTGACTATAACAGTGCCTCCAATATTCAATATTGCATAAATAACATTGCTAAACTTCCACTAGGTAGTTGGGGCACATTAAAGGAATCATCCATGGTCTTCTCCAAGAGATGTGAAGAATGTAGAGCAAATAGATATGAGTTCTCTGTCGTTCATCAAACAATGTGTGTGTGTGTGTATTAACACCAAGGAAAACCCCATGGGGAACCCAAAAGATGCTTCCCAACACTCGTGGATGGAAACTCTAGTAAACCTAGTGGCATAGGCTAGTGCACCTCAATTAGGGGGATTTGAACTGGGCACCTACAACATCCAACAACATTGGCTACAACCAATTGAGCTAATCCCTTGGGCTTATATGGGAAAATAGGTACTTCGAACATTGGACAATAGGTCTAGAACTTGGTTGCATCATAACCCAAAAGCTATAGAAGTTTTCTAGGCTATCTCCCATTGTGAGGAAAGCAGGGATAATTCTTGAGCTTAGTCCAAACATGCACAAGTCCCTAGATAGTTCACACTCGAGCCTTTCCAAATGTCCACAAGAGCCTATGTATCTAACCCAACCTTGTGTCTTCACAAGTAACCCCAAGGGACTCAATGGGATTTGATCCTAATACCTCCATAAGCTTTCGCACAATAGCATTCATTATCCAAGCTAAACCCTTGGACTTAAAAATAAATTATTCATAGAAGATAGTTTCAACCCCATACAACAAGTCAAGAAGTCATATATCTGAAA
Source organism: Pinus taeda (assembly GCA_000404065.3). Classification (NCBI taxonomy): domain Eukaryota; kingdom Viridiplantae; phylum Streptophyta; class Pinopsida; order Pinales; family Pinaceae; genus Pinus; species Pinus taeda. The sequence continues at coordinate 30,612 of APFE031265591.1, forward strand.
TCTATAATAGTTTTCTAGCCTATCTCCTAAGCTTAATCTAAAAATGCATGGGTCCTTAGATAGTTCATGCCAGAGCCTTTCAAGATTCCCAAGAGAGTTAGTGTGTCTGAACCAACCCTATTCATTTCACAAATAACCCCAAAGTACTAAATGAGATTTGATGTCAAATCCTCCATGAAGTTTTGCACAAGAGCATCAACCAATCAAACTAACCCTTGGGATATATATATATATATTCTCTCACCACTAGTAAGAAGAGCATCCCAAAATCAACTAATGGAACTTTCATGCTAACATCTTGTTACCCACCACCAGTGGATGACACCCATAGGAGAATTTTTTTCTCTAGATTGTCTTCAACCACCAAATATCTCAATGTGCCACCACTCCACCACCTGAGCCAACCATTATGTGCCCTAGCCCATCCATCATGATCATATGTTTGAAGGTGGTCCTTCCAACCCCAAAGATATGCCTTTCATTATGTACTTGGGTATTTTTTGCTTACTTATCATGGACACATCTAGACATGGATTAGTGGGGGGATTTGGCGGAAAAAATGGGCTTGGTCTGTACTCTTGTCCCCTTGTCCAACTTGGTGGTTAGCCTTGATCCCAATCCTGTGGGATCTCCTCTATTGGCTACTAGTTTTAGGAGTGGCACTACATGGGAAACCCCGATTGTGGTTGTGAGGTCTCTCTTCCCGAAACCACAAACATCACTCCCCTCTGCTCATTATAACCCATTTTCACATATTTCACATCTGGGTCCACATTTGTCCATTGGGTCCTATTACCCACCATTTTGTGGGATATATCCCTAGGAGAAAATTTTCTCCAAGATGGTCCTCAGACAATAGCCAACAGCCACCAACTAGCTCGTTGTGCCATTTCTTCACCACCTGAGTCAGCCATGTGGTCTCTCACCCATCTGTCATGATTGTATGTTTGAAGGTGGGCCTCCCAAACCTAAAGGTATGCCTTGTCATTTGGTGATTGAGTATTGTAGTCTACTTATCATGGACACTTCTCGTCATGGATTAATGGGGGGATTCAGAGAAGAATGGGCTACGTCTATGCTTTTGTCCCCTAGACCTCTTTTGGATGTTACCCTTGGATCTTAGTGTCGTGGGATCTCCTTTACTGACCTTTGGGTTTTAGGGTGGTACTACATGGGAAACCCCGATTTTGGTTGCTTGGTCCCACTCCCTCATCCACATACATTATAGCCCCATTCATCATTTCTCCCACTTGGGTCCACATCCCTCCACTGGGTCCACATAGGGTTAGCCTCCCCTTCACCTTACCCACACCTTGGGCCAGCCCTGGAACAGTTCCCCGGAGGTTGATGTAGCTGAAAAGAAAAGTAAAAGCATAATTGGCCACATTCAACAGGAAAATGTACCATAAAATGCAAAAGATAGTCGGGACAAACACATTTAGCACATGGGAAAAAGCCAAATGCATAAGCTCTACCCCATACCCATGGCCATCACCCTAGTTCCTATTGGCCTTAAATGAGCCTCCTTTATCATTCTAGAACCCATGATTGTCCCAACCCCTGGTGAGCAATGAACCACCCTAGCTTAAAAGGGGTATCCAATTCTATAACCTACACATCATGCTCTTATCCTTTGAGCCCCAAGCAGCTAATCAAAGAAAAATCATAAAAGGAAAATTCAAGTTCAGGGTATCTCATGCACCACGATGGCTCCCTCCTATACATTATATACCCAAGTGTGGGCTTCCCTTTATTAGTTACCCATGTGCCTCGACATGTGGCCCAAGATTGCCCCTTTCATTCCCTATTCCATTCATCTCTTTATCACAAGCCACCACCATTTGAAGGATGTACCTTGGACATACTATCCCCTCTAAAGGTAGAAACCATCTAATAAGATACTTGGTTAACCCCTTTTGGAGCTTGGATACATTATCACGTGACAAAGCCCATATCAAAGGGCATGCCATTATGAAAGGGCCACCTATTGTCCATGGTTTGTAAGCTCTTTAATTCGATTTCGTTAAAAGACTTTTTGTACTGGAAAGCTAGGGTATGCATTAGATCCTATGCAAGATTGCAAATGGTCTCCATTTTCGGTTTGGTCTTCCTATATGGGGTCCTAACCCTCCAGAGGGCTACATTGACACATGTAGCGTGTGTGTAGAGAGCCATGGGCCTCCACTGTAGTAAACAGCACTCCATGGATCCCAAGAGACGCTCAGAGATCATCAGAGATTCACCTATTGGAAGAGGACCTGGTTCACCATGCCTAGTCAACCCCATAGTTGTACCATGCACTTGGTAGATGATCCAGGACCTGTACGATGATGTGGCATCACTTACACCATCATCTGAGCCCTTACAAATGGTCAACAGGCATCCTCGGTCTACTTGGAGAAACATGAGTGTACTTGTGTGCCCTCACACCCATAGGAGCACCACAGGTTTATTATCTGGAGAACAAGGGACCAACCCCTTGTCCACTACTTTTGGGAGTCCTATTTCTCATTATGGCACTTATGGACTTCATCAAACCTCTTAGAAAGCCCAATGACATGTATTATTGATCATTCGACCTCTTGAGAGGCATATTCTTTTGTTTATGAGCTAGTTTGGTGGGTTTGTCATCAAAAGTTAGTTATTTTGCACATTATTTTATTCTAGGGGCTAATGTAGGCCTAATTATCTAAATCGAACTCATTAGCAGTGTATAAATACAAGTGATGTGAATTCATTTTAGAATCATGACTTGGATTGGACTTGATGGGCCTCGAAAATGCCCATGTTTTCATCATGCAATATCTATTGGAAATAATACTGAGAGGGGGGGTGAATCAGTATTAGCCATTTAACAATATTTCATTTCCATAAACAGATTCATATACGCTACTTCTGTTAATGCAACTTGCGTATATAATCAACTGTGATTAGAGCAACAAGCGTATACCTTGCAAACTTATAATTTAGTTAGTTGATCTTTACTCTGTGTATCATAACCATATAAACAGTCACAGGTACAGTAAACACGGAGCAGACAATCATACACAAGAACACAAGATATAAGGTGGAAACCCAATGTGGGTGAAAACCACCTGCTACAATTCGTCTCTATCTTCTTTTAATAAGAAACTTCTTTTTACAATATTTTTGTACTAGTGTAGTCTTATACCAATACGCAGGGTTCTACCTGCAGAATGCTACAACCTTCTCTCATTCTCCAGCTTCTCCTGGAAGGGAGCTACAACCCCCTTTAGCTCTTCTACTAGCTGATGTACTAATACATAGGCGCTGACCTACAGAAGGCTACAACCTTTTCTTTTCTTCCAGGGACCACGTTTCATAGATTTTCAGACTGGATCCATCAATAAAATCAATCAAACATCAAATATATCTTGCATCAACCAATCTCCTTTGTACCCACCAAAATTGAATCAAACAATCACTTTTCTGAAAGCTGTAACCAGAACACAGTAATAGTAACCACAGAACCCAAGCCATAACCCAGAACACTGCAACAGCAAACAGAAGTAGCTAAAACATATTTAATGAGGTGTACGCTACTTCAATGTGATGAACTTGCGTGCATACGCACTTCGCTCAAGAAAAACCTGCATATACACTGTTTTGAAATGTTGAACCAGCTTGTATACGGGCCCTTGCTGTAATGAACCTGCGTACAAATCTGTAAAGGATGATTTAACCTTTACAACTATTCAGACATCAATTATACCTAGATCATCAGATTTACAGATTATGACATATGCTAACTATTCAGATAAAAGATCAAAACTACATAAAGATACTTCTCTTCAAGCCTTAAGATCTTGACCCATCAATAAAACTTATCCTTCTTCAAGCGCTCAGGTTCCTCCTTGATTCAGATCCAGCTATGCACCATAACCCAACGACCAGTATTCTAGATCTTGCTCATCATTAGATATTCAATTACTTGAGTGCGCTTGCCTAATGATCTCCTCCTCCTTTTATAGTCTTAGGGTTTACTCAATACCATGGCCCAAAACCACTTAAACTCAATACCTTGGACCAAATACCTGGGGTCAACACTTCGGATAAGATACCTTGGACCAATACCATGGGTCAAAATACCATGGTCCAAATATCACGAACCAAAACCAAATTCTCCAACATGTACGTGCCTTTCCTTGCGTGAAAGTGCATGTATATGCATACGCGCCTTTTGGTCGGCGAACCTACGTGTATACGCGGCTTGGTCAAGGGGAACTTGTGTATATCTCTTTTTCCTTCATTCTGAGAGCCTGAACTGTGATTTGTCATCTGAGTGAGTTGCCATCAAGGACAACACCTCTGTCATAGTGCCAAACTTGTGTCATAATGCCAACAATATCACTATTCATACCCTAAAACCCTAGGTCTTTAACCCATTTCGTACCCTAATTCCATCAACTTGCCGCCAAATCACATTTTATGTCTTGTGGTTAACTATCATTAGTTTTCTTAGATTTTCTATGATTAAATATGGTTATGCCATGATTTACTAATGACGGTTTCGCTAAGCTCATTTTCATAGGGTTCCATCGCCGAATTTCTTCACAAGCCAGTAGAGTACAGAAATGATCAATTTGGGGCTTTGACACTTTCGGCATGCTTCCAGAGAAAACCGAGAGAGAATATTGTCAAAAATAATGTTGTAAAACATTTTCATAACATGGATTGCACCTAGGTCACTCATGTGGGTCTCTAAAAGGAAATTCACAAATTTGCCCAAATCTACAATAATTTTCAAAATGACAAATTTCGCCTCGATTTTCGTGCAGGTGAAGGCAGCTGAAGAAATGTGGGCACATGGGTTTTGGTCCTAGTATAGATAATTTACTAACCCTGAAATAGTTTTCTAAAATTCGTTACAGTTTGGAAGATATGTGAAGTTATCTGAAGCCAATTTATATAAAACATCCAGATTTGTACTTGACAGTCAAATTTGGATATGCCTATTTTTATGCCACAGTTACGGTTTGATAAGTTCTTATCCTCCATCCATGCATTGATCAACATCAACATCAACCATTAGCTATTCATAGGCCATCTAGAGAAGTCAAACACAGCATGAATTTGTTTGTTGTCCCATTTCATTTAGAATATAATTAATCTACAGCGTGTATAAAAAACAAAGCAACAAGCATAAGAGAGGGTAGCGAACAGAAGATAGATTGTCATTTTGTATCTTTCAGACTTATTATTTCTAATCGAAGACTTTTACAATGGCTATGCACTTAGTTCAAATCAATTTGTTCGATGGTTCGCTTTGGATTAATGAGTTAGCTGTGATTGAAGTTTCTCATTCCCTGTAAGTTAATAAGCTCCCCAGGTGTGGTCGGGCCCACCCATCTGGGATCAACTCTATACTATTGCGTAGGAACGTAACTGTGTGATAGACATAATCGCTTTTTGTTTATCTCTGGTTCATCACTTGTTTACATGTTGTGTGGAGATTTCCATTGCTTTCAAATGATTTTCTTGTGTTGATGATATTATGCGTTTTAGAGCAATCCGAACATATGACTCGTGTGATTAGCGCTCTTACTTCTAGGCAAGAACATACTCTGTTCTTTGAAACCATAAATCATATTACCTCGACTGTGTTGTTATAGACGCATATAAAACTTGTTTGAATTACATTGTCCATTGAATGCTTATGACAAGCTAGTCTATTTATTGAGAACACAGAGCTATCTTCTAATGTCGAAGTAGGATAACATACTAAGTAATTAGAGTTGATAGGGTCTGAGTTTAATTATACATTGGATTGGTCCAATCAATCTCAAAATCACAATCTTCTTGTTCTTTCAGTAATCGAATTGAGTGATTTCCTTATGAATTGTTTCCATAGATGCGTGTTGGTTAATTAGAATAGTATGAATTGTCTGAGTTTTATCTAGTCTAAAATCGATTGGTTTTTATGCTGAGTTATTTGCATAAGTTTGTATACCATAGAAGCCTTGCTTTTCAGAGTAATTGATTCAAATGGCTTATCATAGTTTGGGTTAGTTTCATTTATCAAAATGGATTCTCAATTTGTTACGTAGAATTCGTGGATTGATTTCAGAGTGCAAAAGAGTGATCTAGTTTTAGTTTTCAAAGCGATTCCCTTCATTTCGTTTGGACTACTTGATTCCCCTTGTTTCGTTTGGAATGCTTGATTATATTCCCATAGCTTAGAATCTGGTACTATGAGTCAAAACGTAGCTCGAATTAATTCCCATCAAATGCATGCCTGATTGGATTTCGAAAACAGAGTATTGGTTTGTTAAGGATTGATGCCACTGTAGGGTAGTTCTTGAGTACAGTTTTTCGTAGTTGTTTCATTTTTTTGCCATTTTTGAATAGAGTTAATGCTTGAAGTTGTTCTTAGGGTTATGATCAATTAGGAACATGTATGCAACTTAGTTGACGGTAAGAAGTCAAGTTTGTTTGGTTAAGTGTGAAACAAAGTATCCAAATTAGTGCTCAACATCAAGATCTTTGGTTTGTTGTCAAGCTAGTAGGGTTAATGAGTCATTGAGTAAAGTTTGATTGCTTAGCTAGAGTTGGATTACCATTACAAGTAGGGTAAATCTTTAATTATTTCGAGTGAGAATTGTAGGAATTAGAACTTGGGTTTTGATTGATTGAGTTTCATGTGCAGTTTGTTTGACTAGGCATTCACTTTCATAACCTGGACTCTGTGGTAAAGAGTCGAGTCCCCTTTTAAGTCCAGATTTCAGTTCCAGTTTCGAATAGGTTAAGTTTATAGAGGTTTGAAGTTTTTAAATTAAATTTGATTATTGATTCTACCTGTGCTAGCAAGATGGTTTGATTTCTTTTGAGTTTGCAAGCATTTATGTGTTTTATTACCCAGCTAATCATCATAAAGGAAACATTAAAACTCTGACCTAGAATTGAATGTAGAAAGTGCAATACAACTCGTGTTTACAAGCCCGGATTGACATATAAATATTAGAGGATTAATTCACCAATTAAATCTCTCAACATTTTGGCGTCGTTGCTGGGGAAGTTGTAATTTCTTATTCAGGTAACTATTATTATCAAAGTTTCATGATCTTGCAGGATTGTTAGAAGGCGGAGAGTGTATGGTAAGACATGAGTGAAGAGCCACGCATCCACTTTTGTGGGGTTGCTCCAAAGTCTGACCGATTACTGCTTGTTCTTGAGTTTCTATTTCTTTTATCTTTATGCATAGAAGTAGTAGTAGTTTGATTTCATTTTGTATTTCATGTAATTCACAAAGTTTGTAAATCTCACAGACTTAGTAAGACACATCTACAGGAACCATAGCTAAGCCTCACAAGCAGCATAGGCCTTAGAATAGTCTAAAACACTCTGACAGATATTTAATTTCTGAATTGTTTTGCTTTTAACAGATTAAATAGTATTCCGATTCACTCTCAAGTGTGGTGAGCTTTACTTCAGTCAATATAGCTTTTAAATTCATCTTCAGATTCCAATTTTTAACGTTATATCATTTTGGGGTGTTGTAAGAACCCCCATTACTAATATGTGTGTGGAGACAAGGACTATCAATCAACCAGATGGACTTGAAGATGATAAATATGAAGGACCTCTCACAAGCCCTAGCCGTTGTTGGGATCTTGACCTCTACCTCTCAGGAAGAGAACTTCTTGACAATATTCAAGAACTTGTCCATTTCTCCACCACCACAAGAGGATTTGGAAGTCTCTTTTGATTTCACTTACTAGTCGTCTAAGAAGACGAATGAATCATGCACTATAATCAATGGAGAACATCCACTGGAACCTGAGATCGAGGATTTCTTGACATGTCTATCAGCAGATCTGGAATGTAATCAAGAGACTACTCACTCTACAGAGGACAATCAACACGACATGGAAGAAGAGGATGAGTAGCATGGTCCAAATCAAGAAATGGACCAAAAATACCATGATTACATCGAGCATTGGTTCCGAACAACGACTCAAGCGAGGCAGTGTTCTCCTCTTCTAAAACTCTTGTTGTCATATCAAGTACATTTATTGGTTCTTCATGCTCATGTACACTTCCAAGTTTATATGATAAATCTGAGCATGAATATCTATTTGTACCTGCTCCGCACATGGATTCATTGGAAGTACTCCTTCACTTGAAGGAGTTCATATCCCTTTCTTTAGTAGAATAGGAGAGTTTGTATTGTAAATAAATAAATGAAAATAGTAAAGAGAAAATAATTCATTTTGTGAAAACCAGCTTGTTTGGCGCAACTGGAAAGGACTTTGCTTGAAAATGTTGATTTGGGGTAGCATCAGATGTGCTCTAGCAATGAAATTTGGTGGAGAGGTTGGGCACATGAGATCTCCAATACCCAGAAAGAGTTTGGGCAAATTCTAAACAGATCAAGAGATATTAAAATAATTAATATTTTTAATGGAGTCCCTAAGTCTAAACTTAGGAAAAATAAAATATTAATGTGTATTAATATGAATCTGTGTTAGAATGGTCCAAAAGACATGGATCAAGCCAGATCTAATCTTAGCCGTTGATTAAGGACTTAATCTCGGCCGTTGTGATGTCAACAGGAAAAATATAAGAGGCTTGAGGGTCACTTGGAGAGCACACCAGAGTGATCAGTGATTCTATTCTCTAGAGCGAGGTTTGCTAAGAGAGATAGAATCAATGATCGGAGAGCAACTGAGGGGCATTGAGTACAGAGAGACAGAGAGGCAGAGATAGTGTCGGGATAGCAGCAGAGTAGCGAGAGAGAGAGACGCAGGAGTATCCAGTGCTCACGCAGGGCCACACAGAGGCAGCTAAGTGTTGCGTAGAGCACCAGAGGGGCCAGCGTAGCTGACGCAAAGGCTCATAGAGCTTACGCAGGGCCTCCTGGGGCTGACGCAAGCCAAGATAGGTTGACACAGGGCCAGCGCTGGACTAGGAGAGGCTAACGCAGTCCAGATTAGGCAGACGCTGGGGTTTCTGAGGCAGATTGGTGCTGAGTAGCTGCCGAAAAGATTATCTGAGGTTTCAGCCAATAGATTTGTCAGAAACTAAGAGGTATTACTGCTAAGGAAATTCTTTGTTGGGTAGGTCAGTTTCGACACCCAGATTGTACTCTGATATTGCTTAATAAGAAAACCCTCAGATAGTTGCACTGGTTTTCCCACATTGGGTTTTTCCAGGAACATTAGTCCAAAAATAATGGTGTCATATGGTGTCTTTGTTCTTGTTTCTTTTGGTCGTTGATCTATAATATGTTGAGCATGCCCTAGTGTTTATTTTCAGTATTTACATCGTAAATAACTTGTTAAGGAAAATAACAAGTAGGTAGGAATAAATCAGATAAAGTGCATGGAGGGTTTCTAACTAAGTAAACTTAGAAACTTCAACATGGTATCAGAGCATGATTGCAGATCACAAAAGGATTAAAAGACATCAGCCAAGCAGAGCAATAGCAGCAAAAAACAGCTATCCCGAGGTGACAAAAGTTGTTTCTAGCAACGCAGAAGCCAAGGAGTGTGACGCAAAGCTAGCCAGGGCCACACAGAGGAAGTTGGGAGTTGCGCAGAGCCTCAGAGAGGCCAGCGCTGCTGATGCAGGGCATTCTAGGGCCGATGCAGACCCATCCAAGGTGACGCAGGGCCAACGTGAGTCAGAGAGGGGCTAATGCAATTCACATAGAGGCAGTTGCTAGGGTCTAGAAGGCTGCAAAAATATTGCAGAGTGGAACTGGTGAGGTACTGTAGTCAACTACCTGATAGAGAAGGGCCAGAGGAGTTGTTACCGAGTGTTTCTAGTCGAGGAACTCGAATCAGAAGTGCAACTGCACAAGTCGATCAAAGTAGGGGGCATCTCGACAAGCGGTAGAAGGATTTCCAAGAGGGAAATCAAGACTTAGAGGGAGTCCAGAAGAGAACTTCCAGACAGGAAGTAGAGACTCAGAGGATTCGAACAGAGAACTTCCAAGAGGGAAGTAGAGGAGCATCATGGCACTAGACGGGGTCAGAGACCAGGATACACTGGACGAAGCATCAAACTTCGCAGTCTAGAAGGCCAGAATCTTATCTGTGCTTGACAGGAATCGTGTCAAGAACTTCACCTTGAAGGTAATAGTTGTCCCAGTCAACCCCAGTGATAATGACAGGTATGAAGAGGCGATGGCGAGGGCCAAGTGCATTATCCTTGACGAGGTCAAGGATCATGTGGTACCACATATAGCCGAGAAGGAAACAACATTTGAGATGTGGGAGGCTCTCAAGAAGATGTACCAGCATACTTTTGTGCAGAGAAGAATGCTGCTTGAGAACCAAATGAGGTCGTATCAGATGAAGAAGGGACAATTGGTTGACACCTTCCTCAAAGGACTGAATGAGATCCGAGACCAATTCACTGCTATAGGAGCGACACCAGATCAGGTGTTGTGCTGATGGTGAGGACAACCCTGAATGTTGTCTCAGAAGACTGGGAAGTATTTGTCCAGAGTATACTGGGGAGAGGGGCACTTCCACCTTGGGACGAGATGTGGGAAGCTCTTCGCCAGGAAGAGATCATACGGCAATTGAAGATAGGTAGCAGCAGCAAGGGGATCAAAGTCAAGCAGGAGGAGGAAGATGTGGCCCTAGCATCTGAGGGAAAGCAAGAAAAGTGGAAGAAGAAAGATCTCTCCAAGATCAAGTGCTTCCACTGTGGGGAGCTAGGTCATTATGCGACCGAATGTCAAAGGAAAAAGAGTAAGGGAGAGTCTTTCAAGACTAAGGCAGTGCGAGCACGGGCAGAGAAGGCAGTTTTGACAGACGATGATTGTGCCATGAGTGCACACACGCCACTTGAGCGGAAGTGGGGAGACATCGAGCTGTAGTCAGGAAGACTACAGGCGATGAGGGGAAGGATCCTCGAGGTACCCAACCTCTTAGATTAGACCTTGCTACGGGAGCCTCGACGAGGAGTAGAGAGATTGGCTGAGTGGGTAGACACTGATGCAGGTGGAGCGGCAGAGAGAGCTACAGTGCAGGAGTCCCGAGACAGCACAAAGCTAGCAGGCTGCAGTAATGCGAGAGGCATAGGAGTGTTGCACCAGTGCAAGAAGGCACAGAGAGGTGTGCAACGATGCGAGATGCAGGGAGTTGTTGCAACAGTGCAAAGGTCAAAGAGGGAGCACTTATCAGCGGCAAAGGGAGCAGCATCAGTGGGTGTCTCTAGTCCAACAGGGAGGTTTGTTGGGAGATCAGTTACTTACTTCTCTATAACTGAGTTGCAGTGCAGCAGTGAGCAGCACGATGCAGCATGATGAGAGGAGGTGCAGTGCGGATGCAGCGCTAGGAGAAAGGACCAGCAGCAGCACGGATGCAGAGGGAGTTGTCGTACAAATGCAGCAGTGGCAGTGGCAGAACCATAGGCAACAGTACAGGTTGCAACAGTGCAGAGGATGTTGGGCAGGAAGGCCTAGCATCAGCACAGGTACCGATGTTGGATGATCAAAGTAATACTCAGTGAGGAGTATTGCTAGAGCATAGTCCTCGCTAAGAGGGAGTGTTGATTTGGGGCAGCATCGGATGTGCTCTAGCCATGAAATTTGGTGGAGATTGGGGCACATGAGATCTTCAATACCCAGAAAGGGTTTGGGCAGATTCTAAATAGATTAGGATATATTAAAATAATTAATATTTTTAATGGAGTCCCTAAGTCTAAACTTAGGGAAAATAAAATATTAATGTGTATTAATATGACTCTGTATTAGAATGGTCCAAAAGACATGGATCAAGCCAGATCTAATCTTAGCCGTTTATTAGGGACTTAATCTCAGCCGTTGAGATGTCAACAAGAAAGTATAAGAGGAGGCTTGAGGGTCACTTGGAGAGCACACCAGAGTGATCAATGATTCTATTCTCTAGAGCAGGGTTTGCTAAGAGAGATAGAATCAGTGATCGAAGAGCAACTGAGGGGCATTGAGTACAGAGAGACAGAGAGGCAAAGATAGTGTCGGGATAGCAGCAGAGCAGCCAGCGAGAGAGACGCAGAAGCAGCCAGTGCTCACGCAGGGCCACGCAGAGGCAGCGAAGTGCTACGCAGAGCACCAGAGGGGCCAACGTAGCTGATGCAGAGGCTCAGAGAGCTTACGCAGGGCCTCCTGGGGCTAACGCAAGCCAAGATAGGCTGACACAGGGTCAACGCTGGACTAGGAGAGGCTGACGCAGTCCAGATTGGGCAGATGTTAGGCTTTCTGGGGCGGATTGGTGTTGAGTAGCTGCCGGAAGGATTATCCGGGATTTCAGCCAGTAGATTTGTCAGAAACAGAGAGGTATTACTGCTAAGGCAATTCTCTGTTGGGTAGTGTTAGATGATCCAAAAATACTTCTTTATCATAGGTTATAAAATTAGAATAAAATTAGAATAAAATAATTATTAATTTAAGATATTAAATTAATAATTATTATTCTAGAATGATTAATTAATGGAGACAATTAGAATTAGCATATTCTTGTAACTAGATATGACTCTCCAAATGTGTCGTATCTTAGGCTCTATTTTAGGAGATTAGTTAGCTAGTTGGTTTGAATAGCATTTCTGTAAATGGACACTTGTTATTTAATAAGTGATCCATAATTTGAGGTAGTTAGGACATGGAGCTTATAAATAGCTCATTGCAAGAGTGTTTGTGTTGTTCGGGTGTAAGCTCTTGCAATTCAATTATGTAATTATTTTTTTTCTGATTAATAAAATTATGTAGGACACTTCTGCCATTATTGTGGTATCAGAGCTCCAGTAATGTTGCAGTGGATTTGAGGAGATTCCAACTCAACAAAGTCCTGGAAAACTCCATTCAGTTGGTGAGCAGATAATTGGTATGTAATTTGTCAAAATTTTGTTCAAAAGAGAAGAGAAGAAATTTTATTGATTTTAGATTTTAAAATTCGAAAATCAATTTTTTCTTGAATTATTATCAAAATCATTGTGTTGAATTTCTATTATTTTAGTGCCATATTGGATGGCCTGTTCTGTGTATACTAGCTGGTGCCTTCTCTACATAAATGCTGAGGAAATTTAATTTCCGGGCGGATCCTGTTGATGTTGAGTATTTACGAAAAATTACAGTGATGTGTTAATCAAGGATTGGTCCAACGAATCGTATACACCTGCATCATTCATTGCCATTTTGTAATGACTGCATCATTCCAATTCCATGTTTAGTAAATTGCTTGAAAACTACCTGCTGTTGCTTGGTGACTTGCTCTCGCAGCTTGGTGGCTTGTTTGCGAATTGCATCCATTTTCAATTGCCCCGGCGGTTAAAGAAACCCCTTAGCCTTCCGCATCACTGCTAATCACAACTTCATTTTGAGCCTTATTTGAATTCCTGCTTATTATCAGAGATTACAAAGGAGATCCATTCAGTAAATTCAACATAATTTTGAAACCCTGCAACAGAAAGACTATCGGAAGACGAAGATGGTCTGGCGGTGGCAGATGAGCCGGTGCTGCCATCACCTGCTGATGCGGCTCTCACGCTGACTGTGTTGCGCCCACTTGAATGAAGTACAGATGTGGATGAAGATATAATAGACCTCGACAATACTCGAGATGCCATCCTGGGAGAGTCACGGGAATCGGCTCTCCGTAAACACTGTTTGATGCCGAAGGTTTCACACCACGGACTTACCATTTCCTGATCCATCACACTGGAGCTTTCACTCGCATACTGCTGTGCGTATTTTACGTGGAAAATACTGAAAAAGGGGGCAGCGAGCCACATTCTCATCCAACAAACCTCGCCGCCATGAACAGGCACCGACTCTTATCTTTGAAATTGCCATTTCTTGAAAATATTGCATTAAGGGTGAGATCCAATTTTTCTTGTTCCTTTTAGCATCACCTGATTCAAAGATGAAGGACCCAACTTGGCAATTGATGTGGATGACCTGCTGTTTATATTCAACTGTTATTATGTGCCACTTGGGGGAAGCGGACAAAGAGCGAATGTAGCAGAATCGCTCGTAAGGGACAGCTTGATGTTTGGCCCTGTAGTGGTTGAATATCATGTTTCTGATTCTGAAGCATAAATTTCTTTCTCTCTTTGTTGTGTGAGGCTAGAAATTGTTTGTCCTAATTCGGAGCATTGGGATTAGCTGCTAGTTTAGAGCATAAGTATTCTGGGCGCTTATTAAAAGGAGTGAGTATTGCAAAAAGTAAAAATGGAGAAATATTTGTTTAATTTTGTAAAGTTATTGGAGTAATAAGGGGTTTGTAATTTTGGGCATATTGTATTTTGGAGAGATATGGAGTTTTTTATTTTATTGTAATAGAGTAATAAGGGAGCTGTTTTGCATGTTTTTGTAATAAGGAGGTTTATTTGTAAATTGGGGAGATAAGGTGTGTCGAAATTTTTTTTTTTGAAGTTATTTGGGAACATTAAATTGTAACTCAAAGTATTTTTTGCTTTGAGGGGGGTAATTTTCTTTTACTTGATTGTGCAAGGCACCATTGTAAAAAGTCAAAATTTTGAAAGTTGCCCTGTAATAATTTGAGAAATTGACTAGAGCCAAGTGCAAAGCTCAGTCAATATTCTCCTGTTTTGACGACTATTCGTGGGTCAAGGCCAAGCCCCGATAGATCGTGTTTTTTGCGTGGTGTGTTGTGTCGACTATCTTGTCCTTTCTGTTCTGCTTCTTGGTGCGTCTTTTCATCGCTAAAAATGTCTAAGTTGATTAACTTATTTTCTGATTCCGACAAACTAGAAGGCACCAAATCTTATAAAACGTGGCATCGTCTTATTGAAAGCACACTTATTTACAATGAATTATGGCAAAAAATATGTGATGGAGATGTAAAGTCGAATAAACCCACAAATGCAGATGCACTGGCCAAATGGGAAATCAAGAATGCTAAAGCCTTAGCTCTTATTAAATCGTCTATGAATGATGAAATGTGTGTACATATAGAGAATGCCACAGATGCATGGACTGCCTTGAAAACTTTTAAGGACCTCTTTGATACTTAGCCTGAATCAAAGAAGGTTGATCTACAATTAAAATTGTTGCAACAAAAATTAACTGAAGGCGGTGATGTTCTTGAATATCTCTCAAGACTTAAGAATATCAAGCAAGAGATTATTAATGCTGGTTTTCCCGCAATTGATGATAGCTTCATGGTCACCATTGTAATTGCTGGGCTTCCTTCTTCCTATACGCATTTTTTAGAGACTTTGCAAGTAACTGGAAAATTAGAAAAACTAAAGTTTGATGAACTTTGTGAAATGTTAAGTCAACATGATAAAACTTTTGGGAAGAAGAAGAAAGTTGGTGAAGATGTTTTTCTCTCAGAGGCCAGCACCAGTAAATCATCTTCCGATAGTTCTCAAGGAAGAGGTAGATGGAATCAGAATCAAGCAGCACAAAATAGAGGACGAAGCCAAAACAGAGGAAACAATTTTAATAGAGGAGGAAGAAATAATTTTCAAGGAAGAGGAAACAACCAAGGAAGAGGGAATTTTCAAGAACAAGGATATACTAATCAAGGAAGAGGACGATCTCAAAATCGAAGTCAAAGCAGAGGCAGAGGACAATCTTCAGGAAGAGGAAGAGACTTAAGTCAAATTGTATGTCGAAGATGTAACAAAGTTGGCCATTATGCTGAAGATTGTCGCACTTCACTTAATAAAATTTCCAAGTTTCAGCAGCCTTCAGCACAATTTGCAAACGACCAAGATGAAGATAGTTCAGAATATGTTTTTACTTCCTCCCCAGCATCACAAATTTCCTCTCATCTTAGAAGTGACTATGAAGATGCCTGGATCTTGGATTCCGGGGCAACTCAACACATGACTTGTCGACGTGATTTTTTTTGGAATTTTCAAGAATGCCAACTTCATTCAATTTTTCTTGCTGATGATACAAAACATACTCCTTATGGAAAAGGAGTAGTAAAAGTTTTTCTCCCTGACATTGGAGAAAAAATGATTTCCAATGTATGGTATGTACCCAGTTCAAGAAAAATTTGCTCTCCTTAGTCATGATTCGACAAGCGGGACATCAGGTGATTATGGAAGATGGTTTAGTGAAGATTAATTCAGTGAAATAGAACTTGAAAATAGTCATCACAGGTTATGAAGATGGAAAATTGTTACGGATGAAAGGGACAGTTAGTCCAAGGCATTCTGATTTTGCAGGGGTAGTGACTACAGGTATTTCACCTATTAGACTATGGCATGTAAGATATGGACATTTGAATTTTGAGAGTCTTTCTAAATTGCAGAAACAAGGAATGGTTAAAGGGCTTCCCACATTCAAAAGGGAAAATGCAAAATGTGAAGCTTGCATTTATGGAAAACAACATCGAGAAAGTTTTCCCACAAGTTCATGGCGTGCAAACAGGCGGCTACAACTAGTTCACAATGATGTTTGTGGTCCACTACAAACTTCATTTGGTGGTTGCAAATATTTCTTACTATTCATTGATGATTTCAGCAGAATGATTTGGGTTTACTTTTTGAAGAACAAGTCAGAAGCATTTGATAAGTTTAAAAATTTTCGCCAACTTGTTGAAAATGAAGTCAAAGAAAAGATAGGTACTCTCAGGACAGATAATGGGGGAGAATTCACTTCAAATGAATTCAAAACTTATTGCAATGAAAATGGCATAAGACGACATCTTACTAATGTTTACACTCCATAGAAAAATGGAGTAGTCGAAGGAATGAGTCACACCTTGTTAGGAATGGCGAGATCCATGTTAACTTTCAAGAGGTTAAGTCCAACATATTGGGTAGAAGTAATACATACAGTTGTCTACTTAAGAAACAAATCTCCAACTACTTCTTTAGACTGAATCACACCTTATGAAGATTGGTTTGGTTTCAAACCTCAAATTAAATATCTTAGAGATTTTGGATCAATATCTTATGCCTTAGTTCCGAAAGAAAAACGAAGTAAGCTTGACTCAAGAAGTTTGAAATGCACAATGACTAGCTATTCTGATGAGAAGAAAGGTTATCGTCTTTTGACTAATGGAAAATTCATTGTGAGTAGGGATGTCATTTTTGATGAAACAGAGAGTAAGAGTGCTGAAGAAATCGAAAATCTTCTTCACAAGTTAGAAACTAAGGGTAGTAAAAGAAAAGGAAAAATGCAAAGTCAACCAACTTCACCAAATTGGTATGAACTTGATTTTCCTTCCTCTGAAGATGAGTCATCTAGTCCATCTACTTCAACAACGTCATCTGGGTCTTCTAGCAGTTCATCCACATCTTCATGCAGCAGCAGTTCTTCTGATAGTGATTCTCTAGACTCTTCACCTAAATGAAGAACATCAGTTTATATTAATCCTCTTTACAATGATGGAGACTTTTCAGAATCGCAAACAAGTGAGCACCAACTACCAAAATAGGCAGCTCAACTTTTGAAATATGTAAAGCCTGATGAGCAGAATAAAATGGGCACCAGAAGGGCACATAGAAGTGAAGGCAATTTTGCCTTGTTATCAAATGATTTTACCGAACCTTCCACATACAAAGAAGCAGTAAAACATAAAGAATGGCAATAGGCTATGGTTGAAGAATATCAAGTAGTAATTGATAACAACACTTGGAAACTTGTTGATTGTCCACAAAATGTTAAACCCATAGGATGCAAATGGGTTTACAGAATTAAGTATAATCAAAAGGGAGAACTTGAAAAGTATAAAGCACGACTTGTCGCAAAAGTTTTTGCGCAGCAGGAAGGCATTAATTATGAGGAAACTTTTTCTCCTACAGCTAAATGGAACACCATCCAATTAACACTTGCATTGGTCACTCAGAAAGGATGGAAAGTTCATCAAATGGATGTGAAAAGTGCTTTTCTCAAAAGGGATTTACTAGAAGAAGTATATATAACACAACCACCAGGCTTTGAAATTGAAGGGCAAGAACATAAAGTCTGCAAAATTGATCAAGGCTTTATATGGATTAAAACAAGCTCCCCAAGCTTGGTATGCAAAGATGGATGAATACCTTAAGAAAGTTGGTTTTCAATGAGGTGAATATGATGATACTTTGTATGTGTGACAACATGGAAAGAATCTGGTAATTCTTGTTATGTATGTAGATGATTTGATCATTATTGGAAACCATGATGATCATATTGCACAGGTGAAAAAGGAGTTACATGCAGGTTTTAAGATGACAGATTTGGGATTACTTCACTACTATCTTGGAGTTGAATTCTTTCAACATCCACATCATATTTTCATTTCTCAGAGTAAGTATGCAGCAGAGGTTCTTCAACGCTTTGGCATGTAAGATTGCAAGCCCGTTCTCACCCCCATGGAGCAAAACTTGAAACTTTCAAAATTTGAAGGGGGGGGAAAGGTGGACAGTACTACATATAGACAGTTGATTGGTAGCTTGATTTATTTGACAAATACTCACCCTGATCTATCTTATGCAGTCAGTATTCTTTCACGTTTTATGCAAGAACCACAAGAAAACCACTGGAATGCAACCAAAAGAGTTCTTAGATATATCCAAGGAACAAAGCAATTTGGTCTTCTTTACACAAAGACTCAAAACTTTGTACTTGGTGGATATTCTGATTCCGACTTTGCTGGAAGTATTGATGATCGAGCATCAACATCAGGTTATTTAATGAGCATGGGGTCAGTAGCAGTATCTTGGAGTTGTAAGAAACAAGCTACAGTGGCCACTTCTTCAGCAGAAGCAGAGTACATTTCAGCATGGGAAGCAACATGTGAAATTTTTTGGTTGCATAGAATTTTGCAGGACTTGGGCATTTCTCAAGCAGAAGCTACATCATTATTCATTGATAGCTAGTCAGCCATCAAACTTACCAAGAACCCAGTTTTTCATTCAAAGACAAAGCATGTGGACACCAAGTATCATCATATCAAATCTCTCATTGCCAAAGATGTCCTCAAGCAAGTTTATTGTCCTTCCGAAGATCAGATCTCCGAAATTTTCACGAAACCATTTGGTAGAATAAAATTTACTAGGTTCAGGGATGAACTTGGTATTTGTTGTAATGTATCTTTGGATCATGGGGGGAATGTTAGATGATCCAAAAATAAAATATTATCATAGGTTATAAAGTTGGAATAAAATAATTATTAATTTAAGATATTAATTAATAATTATTATTCTAGAAGTTTAAGTATTTAATGGAGACATGAGGATTATGTAATTATTGCTGTACAAAATATGAATCTCCAAATGTGTCGTATCTTAGGCTATTTTAGGAGATTAGTTAGCTAGTTGTTTTGAAATAGCATTTATTGTAAATGGACACTTGTTATTTTAATAAGTGATCATAATTAGAGGTAGTTAGGACATTGAGCTTATAAATAGCTCATTGCAAGATTTTTGTTTATTCAGGTGTTAAACTCTTGCAAAATCAAATATGTTATTATTTATTTATTTTTTTATTTATATTATTTATATATTTATTTAATTTTATTTTTAATTTTATTTTAATTTTAATTTTTTAATTTTTAATTTTAATTTTAATTTATTTAATTTATTTTTATTTATTTATTTAATTTAATTTATTTTATTTATTTATTTATTTATATATTTTTTTTAATATTATTTATTTATTTATTTTTATTTTTTATTTATTTTTTATTTTAATTTATTTTTTAATTTATTTTTTTTTTTAATTTTTAATTTTTAATTTTTAATTTTAATTTTTAATTTTTTATTTTCTGATTAATAAATTACATGTCTGGGGACACTTCTACCATTAAATTCCAAATACATCTCTTCCACCATGGCTTGGAGTGTCTTAAAACTCTCTATAAATTGAGATTTTGATCCCAATGGAGCTTCTTTTGCCATTCTCCTCTGAGAATAGACTCTTCCAATCTCTAGATTAGCCTCAACAAGTTCTCCTTCTCCTAGTCTGAGCTTTATTCTAGTTAGCATTCAAAATCCAACACAAGCTTGTCTAACCTTAACAAAACCAAAACCAAATGCTCTAATACCACTTGATCCAAAAATGGATACTAAATTAAGGAGAAAAGGTACTACAAACTCATGTGCAGGAATGCCTATATTACTTAGTGCAATGGATCGAAAAGATTGCGAATAATACAAACATTTAATAATTGGAAAACATTACAATTCTACACATGAACACAACAAATAATCAAGGAGTTCACCAGACTTCTTGGCTATGTCTCCTGGTCTCACTCTCAGTGCTGACCTCTATATTATATCTTCAAGAACAAATTTTACAGGTGTGAGCTCAATCAGAGCCATAACACAACAACAATGATATTACACAGGGATATCACTCGAAAGCCTCAAGTCTACAGAGTACACAGACTCTCCTTCTTAGTGCCTCTGATCAATTGTTCGTATTTGTGCATTTTCTCTGACTCTCTATCTTCCCTCTGTCTCTGACCTCCTCTGCCCCATTGTGTTGCCATTGAATGGCTTTTAAGCCTATCAGCGCTATCTATTTGCCTCCCTTATCGGGCTCTTGGGCTCCCGACCCCTGCCTGTTCATCTCCCTTTTGAGCATTAAACACTCATTGAAAGAAACACTTAAGGCACCAAACAATTGTTTACAAACGGAAGGATCTTTGGGCATGGGTGAAATTCCTCGAAAATACACTTCTCATTTAAAAATGGAAATACACTGAAAACAATGGAAAATTCGACCAACAGACCAAAGCTGGAACTCAAAAGATATTGAATCTGACCTATAATCCTATTGGGTCTGTTTTATATTGTTGTCGCAAGCCCACCATTGATCTGCCTTCAATTGGACGGTTTGCATCCAACCTGATCATCCAACTAGCTCGTTCCTTCCTCACCATCCGATCCGTGATTGCTAATCCAACCACTGATGACCATTTCGGGTGGCTTACATGCATGGAGATTATCCACCTGAAAAAGCGGTTTTCTCTCTCTTGCAGCGTGTTACCTATCGACCAGTGTATGGAATCGGGTGAAGCCTCTTCGATACCACTTACCGTCTGAAGTCTGCCCGAAATATTATTTACCATGAAACTCAAATTATATAAAGTCATATTTATAAGCCTTTTGGGTCTGTGCATATCACGTATTCTTAGATTCATTTCCCTTTGTTTTGTTGCGATGTGATAAGTCGTAAATCACATATCGCATGGTCTTCAGGCCTATGGGTTAAGTCCTCCCCTTTGGAATCTTCGATGCGATAAACATCATCTCCGTCGTTGATCTGCGCACTCGATCAACGGTCCACGTTAAGTTGCTGGATCATGATCGCAATTCCCATAAGGCTGCCTTCGATACACTTCGTTGGCTTGCTCTAATGTGATATCGCTGATTCAATCTGGTCCATTGATATGGCTGATCCGATGGCTCTAGTGCAACAAGACTTCATTATTTGTTCAACTCTATTTTCTGCCATTCCTTCAATGTTTCTCTGCAATACTTTGTTTTTGATATTTGAAGACTTAGAGGTTTCAAGATCCATTTTGGATCAGTTTTTAAGAGAAAGTAAGTCTAAAGAGGAGTCAATAAGAGGCAAGGCATCCCTAAAGGGGTGTACTAAGAAATAAAAACAACAATTGGAGGAGTTGTTGTAGGTATACAAGGATGTGTTCCAAGAGCTTAAGGGTTACCACCTAAGAGAGAAGTGGAGCATGAGATCCAACTATTGCTGGACTCCCCATTGCCAAATATTGGGTTGTATAGGAAGTATGTTATATAAGCAAGTGAGGTGAAGAAACAGTTGCAGAAATTGCTGGAACAAGGTGTCATTCAACCAAGTACATCACCACGTGGGTCACCCATCATCATTGTTCCAGAGAAGGATGGGAATCGCGGATGTGTATAAATTACAGGGCATTGAATAAAATCACGCTCAAGAATAGATGCCCCCTGCCTAGGATAGACGATCTACTAGATCAGTTTTAACAAGAAAAGCATTTCACCAAGCTGGACTTGGAGTATGGATATCACAGGTTTGAGTCAAAGAAGAAGATACACAAAAGACTGCCTTCAAAACTAGGCAAGGTTTGTATGAGTGGTTAGTTATGCAATTTGGCCTATGTAATGCACCAACTGCATTTATGGGATTAATGAATGATATACTACACCCTTTTATAGATTAATTTTTTTATTGTCTATCTAGGTGATATACTAGTATATAGTTCTACCTGGGAGGAGCATATATCGCATTTGACGTAGGTGTTGGAAACATTGAAGAAGACCAGCTGCTAGCAAATCTTAAGAAGTGTGAGTTTGCACAATAGTCTTTGGTGTATCTGGGGAATGTGATCAGTGGGTGAGCGATGAATATAGATCCCTCCAAGATGGAGGCCATCATGAAATGGTTGGTTCCTACTAATGTTTCTGAGGTTATAAGTTTCATTGGGGCAACATAGTACCTGAGGAAATTCATAACCTCATTTTCAACGGTGCAACACCGTTCCATGCCATAACAGCAAGTGGCAAGAATTTACAGTGGAGAAAAGGTTAGCATAAGGCTTTTGAGGAGCTAAAGAAGAAGATTAGTTAAGCACCAGTTCTGGCATTACCAAACTTGTAGCATCCCTTTGAAGTGGAGACAGATGCGAGTGGGTATGCTATGGTAGTTGTCTTGATGCAAGAAGGAAGGCCTGATTGCTACCATTCTGAACTATTTCATGGGGAAGTTCTTAAATACCCTACCTACAATAAGGAGCTCTATGCCATGGTGAAATATGTGAAGAAGTGGAAACACTAACTAATGGGAAAAGAGACATTCATCCACATAGATCACCAGTTGTTATAGTATTTGTAGGCCTAGAGTAATCTACAACAGACTAGGCATTACAAGTGGATGGGGTTTTTACAGTAGTTTCATTTGGTGATCAAGTATAAGAAGGGCATCACAAACAAGTTGGCCGATATGATTTCAAGGCCGCCCACATCAAATATTACAACTTTGGGAACTCTTATGCACATGGATCCATTAACCCATGATGCATACAGAGAGGCATATTCAAAAGATGAGGACCTTAAGGAGGTGTATCAGTAGTTGCAGATTCGGAGTCATGTGCATGATGGCGACAACACCATTGACTACCATCTCTAGGATGGGTTACTCTATAGGCTGGATAATATATGTGTTCCTAAAGGTGAGTTTTTACAACTGATTAGAGAGTCTCACACCTTTGAGGTTGCATGGCACTTTGGTGTAAGGAGGACCATGCCTAACTCACATAGGTATGTGTATTGGCCCAAGATGCAAGAGTAGGTAGCTAGGTTCATAAGAGGATGCATGCTTTGTTGTGCCAACGATCATAGCAACAGGAAACAGGGTCTATATCATCCCTTACATGTACCTACTCGTCCTTCTGAATGCATTTCCATGGACTTTGTGGGATGTTTACCAACAACCAAGAAGGGACATGACTCTATTGAGTGATGAGGCGTGGGATTAGATAGTAGGAAATGAGGCTTATTCGTTCACTTATGGCTTCTTCAGATACCATCAAGTTTGAATACAAGAGGAGGACAAGAAAAAGACAACCCTTGCTACAGAGTGGGGGTCATATGATTACAATGTTATGCCATTTGGCTTGAAGAATGCCCCATTTTTCATGATAGTTGACAAGTTTAGGAATATGTGTGTTCTTATGCTTTGTAAAAGACCACCAATGGACAAGAAGCAACAAACTTGTTCTTTGGACAAGTTTGGGTGCACTTTTGGATACCAAGGAGCATCATTTTAGACAAGGACACAAGATTTATAAGTGCATTCTAGACTACATTGTGGGAGAAGATGGACACAAAGTTGAATATATCTACAACATTCCATCCACAAACAAATGGATGGACATAAGTAATCAGGAGGAATTTGGTGAAACTTTTGAGGGGATACAACTTGAAGCATCTAAAGACATGGGATGACAATCTAGTACACAGTAGTCCAAACTTCTATAGGAAAGTCCCTATTTGAGACTTGTTTTGGATATTTTCCACCTTCACCTTTGGATATTGCAATGGGTAGTAAGGAGGAGTAAGGGAAGATATTACAGGAGATGCTTTAAGGGCTGAAAATTTCATAGAGAAGATCAAGCAAGTCCATTTATAGGTACAAGAAACACTGCACAAGTGGTAGGAGAAGTATAAGGCCATGCATGATCAACACAAAATAGAGAAATCATTCAAGGTGGGAGACAAAGTATGGCTATAGTTGAATAAGGAGAGGTTACATGGGCCTAGTAAGAAAATCAAGGTTCTAAGGTATGGTCCCTTTGAGATACTGGAAAAGGTGGGTGATAATGCCTATCGACTCATTTTACTGCCATATATGCACATTTATTTAGTTGTGAATGTAGAGAATTTGAAACTCTATGAGCCTTCCATGCTAGATCACGAAGAGGAACAAGTCCTACCTTCTATGGAGGATTTGGTACCAGACTCTGAGGCAGAGTTGATAGAAGATATAGTTTTGCATAAGAGGTATAGAACTACAAGACAGGGGAAACATGACCTTTGGCAGATTGGGTTGAAGGGACAACTTCCAGGCAAAGATAAATGGTACACTAGAGAGAAGGTGGAGGAAAATTTTCCTCACCTCATTCAATAAAAAATTTTGGGGAGCAAAATCCTCCTAGAATGGGGAGGTGTGATCCGAATTGGATCATTATATTGTTTTTATCCATCTCGATGCATTTGGAGTGGTAAAAATTGTCCTGTGAGGAATAAGCTCACGGGACAGTTTTCATTGGAGGTTGTAGAAAAGGGTCCACAAAAATTAGAGTTGACTCTCTCCAAGATTGCATCTGCTTTTCTATCTCGGCCTTTGAAAGTGGATTTGACATATTTCCCCAATTTGAACCCTTGCAGACATCCTCTTAGTCAAGGGAGCCTTTAGAGAGACCAATGATAATTTTTTACATGATTTTTAAGGCACCATGCTATACATCACCCAATCTCCTATGCTAGCATTCTCCAACATCTCAACTTTGCACTCTTTCTACCTTGTTGGTCAATGTAGAACAATCTCCCACCTAAATTTTGTATAGGTTCTTGATTCAAACTCCAATTTTCTTCACTTTTTTGGTAGCTATGTGTCTCAGAAAATCTTTCCCTTTACTAAAAATAATATCATAGCCACAATCCTCCAAAACTGCTACAAAGATTAGGTTCTTCTTTAGACCAATTACAAACATAACATCTTTGAGGTGAAGAGGAGAGGCTTTCTCCCTCTCAATGGTGACAGTACCAATTCCTATAGCATTGTACCTTCCATCATCCCCCAATTCGATATGCATATGAAGATCCTTCTCCTCAAAGTTACCAAAAAACACCTTGCACCCTATCATATGGAATGAGGCATTGGAATCAAGGTACCACACACTCCCTATAACAATGTTGGTCATGCATCCTATTAGGATGAAGTATAATTCAAATTACGAAGCTAGTGCTTTACTTATTGCTCCCCCCTTAAGGCTTCTTCTTAGACTTCTTGTTTGGAAATTTAGTTTCATAGTGCCTGTATTTGTGGTAGTGGAAGAATTTTATCGTGCTCAATTCTTTCTTATTGCCATTATTTTGGTTGGATTCAGGTTTTCCCTAGGTCTTATTTCCTATTCCTTTCTTCCCCTTTCCAACCAATGCAAAATTATCTTCATCCTTAGCTTTGGATGATGTTCCATCTCTGTTATTTCTCATGAAATCTTCTTGAACCAAATCAGACCACAACCTTTCCCAATTCGATAATTTTTTCCTTCCATTCACAGAGTCCTAGTAGTTGTGCTAGGATTTTGGAAGGCCTAGAAGAGATAGGCTCACTAGGTCACGTTATACTACATTCACCCCGACCCCTCCAAGCTCATCTCAAAACTGTGTCAACCTGGAGAGATATTATGGAATAGTGTCATTTTCCTGCATCCTAATGTTTGAAAGTTTGTCTTTCATGGCCAATTTTCTATGGACACTTCTATTTTTAGATAGATCAGTCATTATGTTTCACATAGAAAATGGTGTCTCTTTTCCATAGAGATTTGAGACCACATGGTCTCTCACACCTTCCAGAAAAATTCTTCTCGCCTTTGCAACATCCTTCTTCCACTGGGTCAATTGTTGTGCATCCCACTATGGAGGTTTTGTAATATAAATTTTCACATATTCTAATGCACCATTGTGATCGAGCACTACTTCCATTTGATCCTTCCACACTATGAAATTTGAGCTACCCTCCGTGACATACTTCAATCTTAGACCATTGAAAAATATTCTCCCGATTCTGAAGAAAAATTGTTGCACTAAAGCTGCTACTTCAAAATTCCTGAGGAAAAAATTTGAAATATTGGTTCTAATGTGATTTCATGGCTCTGATACCATGTATAAATTTTGATAGAACTTGCAACTGCTCAAGATTTCAGACTAAAAATAAGAGACACAATTATACTCTACTGATCTACAGAGTGGAAACCACAATATAGAACAACATGCATAGACATCCAATAATCAAAATAAAAAAATATATAACTATTTCTAGGGGAACCCAATTGGGAAAAACCCCTCAAACCTTTTTGCATGAATCAGTTGAATAGAGAAGTTATTACAACTACTAGCTCCAACTCTGAGCTCAGATTGCAAAAGAATATTTTTTCTCTTTGCTTAATGAGAAACATTGGCCAACACTTAGCCAATTATTTTCCCACTAAGGCTCCTATTTCCTTGCACAAGTCCAAAGGAAATTCACCCCTAATTGGTAGGAATTTCCTCTAAATTGATTTCACAATTCCCAAGGATTGATCACTAATTGCATGCAACACTTGTACACTCAAAATTAGTTTACAACTGACACTACATTGCCTTCTCATCTCCACTTTAGCTGAGGAATTTTAATTCCTTGCATGCACTAGCTATTTTTGATCTGTTAACTAATAGATATTTGAGTTAGGTTGTTGTCCCACTGCACCACTAAATTTCAACTAGCTCTATCAATAGTTATAGGTCAGTTAATTGAATACAACTGAAAATAATTGAACCAGATTACTAAAATTTAGCAATCACACATGCATAACTGAACTCCAAGCCATATAACTTGAATTTATTGAGCTAACTAAGTGACAAGATCTCTGTCACACTAGTTAACTGCCTCCAAGTTATCCTGCTGATGTGAAAATTTAATTTACTCAATTTAACTAAGGCTAAAGTCAAATTGAGCCTTTCTTGCTCCATTTTTTCAATAATTTTTATTTGAAACTTAGTAGTTGTGCATTCCTCAAGGTTCAATGAGGGTGAATCTTATCAAGGAGTTGCACGGTGGAGGCTTAGGTAGAAATATTGGCATGGATAAAACTACATTGTTGGTAAAGGAGTCGTATTTTTGGCCTAACATCAAAAAGGATGTCAAAATTTTTGTTGAGTGTTGTAGAGTTTTCTAGCTAGCCAAAGGTAGAAGTCAAAATATAGGGTTGTATACTCCATTTCCAGTACTAGGAATACCTTGGGAAGATGTGAGCATGGACATTGTCTTGGGATTGCTAACGATGCAGAGGAAGCATGATTTAGTGATGTTTGTAGATAGGTTTTCGAATATGGAATTTTTACTAACATGTAAGAGGACAAGTGATGCTACTGAAGTGGTTGTTTTATTCTTAAAATAAGTAGTGAGACTTCATGGGTTGCCAAGAACCATTGGTTCAGATAGGGATCCAATATTTTTGGGTCACTTTTGGAGGATGCTATGGAAGAAGATGGGATCTAAACTGTTATGCAATTCAACCTATCATCCACAAATATATGGATAGACTAAAGTAGTGAATAGGAGTCTCGGGAATTTGTTGAGAAGTTTGAGTGTTGAAAATCCCAACCAGTGGGATATGGTTTTGGTGTAGGCAATGTTTGCATACAATGACTTGGTGAACAAATATACTAGTAAGAGTCCATTTCAAATTATTTATGGGAGGTCACCCAAGGGTATTGTGGGCCTAATACAATTCCAAATATGGATGAAAGAAAGAGTGTCGATGCAAGTGATTGTGTTGACAACATGCCGCTGATACATGAATAGGTGAAGAAAAGATTGCAACAAAGTAATGATAGGAATAAGGGGAAATCATATTTGAAAAGAAGAGAAAATATTTTTGTTGAGGGAGAGTTGTTAATGGCACTCTATGGAAAGAGAGGGTTCCCAAGGGTACCTACAACAAGTTATAATATAAGAAAATAGGTCCATGTAGAATTCTTCAAAAAAAATTCTGAAAACGCTTACAAGCTAGAGTTGCCAAGAGACTTGGATATCTCTTTGATATTCAATGTAGATTATATATATGAGTTCCATGAAGGATAAAGAAGTGAAGATATAGGTACGCTTGCTGAGTGAAAGAAACCATTACTAGTCAAACGTGTCAAAGAAGTGGAAGAAATTCTAGTCACCAGGATTGGAAAGAAGACTTGTCATAGGGAATATCTAGATTATTTGGTCAAATGGAGGAATAGGAGATTTGAGGATGTACCATGGGCGGTTGATCAAGAGCTAGAACACTTACAATGGAATTCAATCTCTGCAAAAAATACCACATGAGTTGGTAGCTCTTTTTTTCTTACCAAGGGTGTGTGATGCAGGAGCATCCTTGGCCTTGGGAAATCATCAACAACTAAAAACAAGTTTATGTTGATTTTTTAATCATTGTTGTTACTCCCATGTGTTTTAAGTTGTTGATACACCTAACCCATTGTTTTTGATACTCTTGTAGCTACATTTTATCAAGGCTGCAACTTCTCTTAAGTTTTTGACACTCCCAAGAACACGTGTTGATACTCTTGTCGCATAGAGATACTGAAGCACCCAAAATCGAAATTTATTTAATTGCATTGTTACATGAAAAACATTGCTAGATGTGTTTCCGTAATGAGGCGTAAGTTATAGTTTAGTTTGTCCACTTAATAAGAGTAAGTGAATCTATTCATTTTGGGAAGATGAAGAGGTTGGTAACATGGGAAGAAATCTGTTACAGTGGAATATGAAGAGGTCAACAATGTGAGTATAAATCGTAGAGAATAAGGAAAGAGACTTTTTTTTTTCTTCGAAATTCATGCTTTCGGTTTCGCCTCTCGACTCTGGGACATTTTGTCGTTGGATCTTTGGCATTAGTTGTCTTATGTACAATTTTCATAGAGCTTGATTAGGTATTGTGTGAGTTAGGAAGGTTTCTAGTTGTTGTGCATGGTGTTGTTATGTAACAACATAGGAAATTCAAGCGCTCTGAGTAATTTGTCCTATAACCTGAATTCTTTTATGTAAAGGCACATTTGAATGAATAAAATATTTAAAATCCTTTTTGTTTTCTCATGAGAAGACTCAAATTGTTCTCTCTGTTGTGTTTTTTGATTATTCATTTAAATTAATTAATTTAGTAGCCAAACTCCAATGGCCTGGGTTGTGCACTCTGTAACAATGATCCATATTTTGTATGTGTTGTGAAAGCTATATAACTTGGGTTGCGTCATTATGTCAATTTAGACATTATTATATAATCAATTAATAGAGGTTTCATTTACCTAGTTTCATGTGATGATGTTGTGCATTGTTAGCTAAACACATTGCTTGAAAATCGAAGTCTTTTATTTGATTTGTTATGTAACTAACAAGTTGTCTCTTTATTTCATTATCAATGGTCCAATATGTAGATCTAAGGATATTTGTAAAACATTTAACATTATTCAACATGAGAAGATTTTTTATTTTATAACAAATTTCATTTGTTCAAGGGTTTTGTTTCCTCAACCCTACCCTACCATAATATTACTCTTGTGAAATTTTATTCCCCTTTAGTTTCATATGAATACCTTTCTACAACCATCCTTTTTATTATTCATTTCAAGGATAATGCTACAATATTTTATTTGTGTTAATATTGAGTTATGATGAGGAAGGGATATGTATAGTTTCTAGGTGCCTTTTATTTATATGGAGTATTTGGTTCAATTTATCATATGTTTCTCGTATACCCTCTAAACCCCAATTTCTCCTTTCTTTCCTTATGTGAATGGTCAAAATTTATTAGTTATTGTGATCAAAATGTATTTTAGGCTATTTTAATTATTTTTTGTATCTACGTTTATACCTTGTTTCTAAATTTTTCTTGGTTTCCTTAAGAACTATGGATCTTAATGTGGCAATGATGTTATAGATGTTGTGATTCCTTCAAATGTCAAATTGTTGTTATTTCCACAGCCATTTATTTTTGTTTGTTTAGAATTCCAACATCTTAATATAATAACTTGATTAACATAACTAAGTCAATATATTCAACTATTGGTACATTAATGATTTTGTCAATTAGATGTTCATTAAACTTTGACAATGTCATTATTGCAAACAATAATGATAAAAAATGTCTTATTAATGTCCTTTCATGTGTATGCCTATGCCATGACCTGCATATCACATGCGTAAGAGGGATATTTGAAATTTTAAATTCCAACTACATTTGATTGAGCTTAGGTAACCTCACAAAAATTCATGCTCATATGTTTTATAGATAGTGATGCCCAAAATTTTGTGGATCAATACGTAGGAAGTTGTAAATCACATTCAATGACTTTTCCCTACTAGATTGACCTTCTTCTCCTTGCACAAGGTTCTCACAGAAATAATATTGTATGTCTTCATGTAGAATGTAATAGCTAATCCTAATAGGGAAAATATATTGGAATTCTACAAATTAGTCAATAGTTCATAACAACATGTGCATCACCTTCTATAAACATCAAGAGCATAATTTAACTTCTTGGTGGTTAATCTCAATTAAATACATTACAATTTCAAAAACAATCTTCTTTCAATGACATGTGTTGTGAATGCATGGCATGGGCATACACATGAAATGATATAAGTAACAGTCAATTTTTGTCATGTGCACTAATGAGATTAGAAATGTACATCACACATTTGACAATCCAAAGCACTAAAGTGCTAGTAACAAGTTGGATATTCAAACCTCATATATATTCGCATTTGTGTACTTCATACTATGGAATGTGATTGGGATTGAAATACATAAAAAAATTGCACATTTCGTCTCCCATTCAATTTCATATTAGTTGGAAAAGGGGATGGATAAAGGGTTCGAAAATTTGATGGATGGATAAATTTGTTTTCAAGGTGCTTAACCAAGCAAGAGAAACAAACGATTCAAACCTTAACATTGCATACCACCACTTAGTCATCCTCGTTCTCAATAGCTACATGTTCACCTCCTAATTTAAACAAAGACCTAAATTAGGATGGTTCTCCATATTTTTCATAATTTTTATATTGTGGCATTTAGTTTATTGAAATCTTGTCTTTGTCTTCATATAATATTTCTTGTGCCCCCCAATAACCTAGTTTGTTCCAAGCTTTATGTTTATTGGATATTACCTATGGTTGAGTGGTTTTTTTATTTAATTTTCTTTCTATTGCAAATGATGTCTTTATTTTTCAAATTCTTGATCTACTAAGGGAACTAAAATGTTGTTTAGGTGTGTCTTATGGTGCAAAATTTATAAATCTATTGAATTTGAATATTTATATGTATTCATTGAAGAAAAGATGGTATCATCTATATATTTATAATTTAAAGTTATATGTATTTTTTTTAATTTATTTTACTAAAACAAAAATAAAAAAATTCGTATGGGTAAGACATTACTTTTTCTTATAATACTTGTATACTTATGAATAAGTTAGTATACTCATGAATAAGTTGAGTTTAACTTGGTGTAATTAATCTAATTAACCTAATAGTGATGATTATATTCTAGACATAAAGTGATATGAAGGTTCATATCCTCCTTACTAACAATATGCGCTCTATGGATTAACACCTAATCAGTCCAGGCTATCTATCTAAAGAACATGGTGGATCATTTTCTGATGATCAATTTGAGAGATTTTCATGTAAAATCAATTTTCTTATTTTATTAACATATTACTTTGATCAGTCATGTTGGTTGGGATCATGGATTGTTTCCTTCTTTGAGGGTTTTAACCATGTAAATATTAGTGTGCTAATATTTGATCTATGTGTGAGTGGTTTCATTAATGCGTTTGACATATGGGGATATACCTTAATTTTCAAACATAATATCAAAGCTTCTATGAAAATCCACTCTAATTGTTAAATGTGATCTTGAACATGTGTCATTGCATGCAATGAAGGACTTTTGGATTCTACTATTTCTAAATGTTTATATCCAATTGAACTACTAATACCTTTGGAGTGTCATTTTGAGTTGGCAACCTTATTCATTTTAGAAAAAAAAAATCATACATCTCAGATCTAGAGGTATATAATTTTATTTTTTAAGTTATTTAAAATCTCTATGATATTGTTTTAATATATTATTTTAATTTTTCTATTTGTATAAAAAATTTTCCATTCTGATCTCTGTATGTTATTTTCCTTACACCTTTGTGAAATCTCAAGAAATTGTAAACAAAGAGGCAAAAAAAATTATGATTTGCGTAAGCTATTTTACTCATGCCTTAATAATCTTAGAAAATAAAAAACATGCAAAAAAGTTGCATCTTTCGGGCCAACTAATTGAACTCTAACCCTTAGCATACAGGGCTCCGAAATTATTTTGGAAATATTCACTCTTCTTTTTGGTATGGAATATGAAATTTCTTGCATGCAAAGGCAATGTTTATGGTAATCATGCACTCTTAGGAAGTCAGACTTGCCTAGAAAAAAGAGAGATAGAGAGGGAGTGAGAGAGAGAGAGAGAGAGCCCTCTTTTTCCTTTTATAGAGTTAGAAAAAGAATAATTAAGATCAATAATGTGCTTCTACATTATTTGTTCTAAGGATTCCATCTTCTTAAAACATTAAACTCCAAATGGCCATATTTCCCAGAAAAATTACAATGTCTCTAAGCCCTCTAACTTTTTTATTTTGTTAATCTCACAAAAGTGGGAGTAGGAGCTACCTAAGAGGGTTAGGGTCCTTATTTTGCTACTTGTTACAAGGATGTTGCATATTTAATTGATTAGATTTATCCATCTATTGTGCCAATAAGACCTTGTTGATTGTACCTACAATGCTTATCACTTTAGGATGTAAGGTTATCTTGCTTTATTCAAATAATCATAGAAAGTTTCAAGATTGGTTGTTTTGTAAGAATCCTCTAGAGCTTCTCTAGTGTTATGAAAAATATATGAAAATACAAAACATGCTCTACCAAGGCTTAGAAAATAACGTATATACATTGGTCATCCTTCTTTGGTATGTTATAGCCTTCAAGTAAAAAATCTAAGTTTTTTGAACTTAGATAGTCTTGAATACAAGGGAAATCACCAATATTTAAAGAAATCAATTGGTTTTTGAGCTAGTGGACTTGACTAATTTTGTTTCTACAAATACAATTTTTAAATTTATCCAAGTATCACCTTGTTTGTCAACTCCTTGAAGGTGAAATATAAATCACTAGAGATGGACATTTTGAATAATCCACATGTTTTTTTCATTTTTATTAACCCATTTCGATTCCTTTGAGTTTCTTTTTCTTAGATAATTTGGTAATTTCCTTTACTTCATAACATATCATCCATATGGAATTTTCATGAGATGTAGTTTGAAGTAATAAGTAGAAGACCACTTGGAATAACCACATTAAAATATATAGGTAAGATGAATCCAAAATAAAAAGTCGACTATTTGGATGGAAAGATACAAAAAAATCAGGAAATTTCAAAGAAAACACAATGAAAACAAACTATGAATATCAAAGTTGTTCCCTTTTTAATAAAGACATAAAAATTAATGAAATTTTTGAGTGATGGAGACCATGTGTTATAATGTCATTTTCTCAATGTTTCGATCTTGGTAGCTCAACCCATATTTAGGAGAGAAGTCATCTCCTGAATATGGGCTAAGCTATCAATCTTGAAATGTTGAGAAAGAAACATTATATCACATGGTCTCCATCACTAAAAATGAACACATGTGAAATCATTAACAAGTAACTAAAGTGCCACATGGCATGTAGACATTGGTTTGCATAATGATGGGCACACAATTAGGTTTGTAATTAGAAAAGAAAAAAAAAATCCCTTCTCTAATGTTGCTTCTAAGTGTGTGAATACTGCAAGAACTTTTTTTTTTGCAGAAAGCTTTAGTGTAACTGCAAATAAAATGAGTAAAATTTTGAAAAACAAATCCAAAAATTTATAAGATGTGTGTTAGAACTCAAGTGTAGTTAGAAAATGAAAATTACCTCTTTATTTATTATTTTCTAATATCTTTTGGAGAATATTGAAAATAACATATGCAGAAAAGAAAATACTTTCTGCTATGTTCTGGTTTGCTAATATTAGAAAAGGTGCAAGGAAAGAGCATACACAAATCGAAAAGTCAAGAAAACTAAAATAATAATGCAATATGAAAAGAAAAATAATAACCACAATAAACTTTTATACCTCTAGATTTGATCAAAATGGTTTTATATTAGAAAATGAGAACTTGTTCACGTGAAAAGAAAATTCTTTTAAATTGAAAGAAACTCTCTAGGTTCAACAAAATGACTCTCCCATTGTAGAAATTCATAGAAATACTGTAACCTAAAAATCCTTTGATGCATGCAGTGAAATAGGCATATGATCTCAAACAACAATGCGGATAAGTATTCATATAATATTTGATACCAGGTTCAATAAATGAGGTATTTCCATAGAATTTGAACACCTTAAGAAATTTCTCACATAAATATATCAAAGACTAATATACCAATGTATTACATTGCTAAAAGCCTCAAATAGGGCAACAGTCCATGGCCCCAACCAATGTGGCCACTTGAGGCAATATGCTATTGCAAAAGGAAAAAATCTTACATTAGTTTATCACAATTGATCATTAACAAATTGTCCTCCATGATCTTAAAATAGATATCATTGACCAGTCTAGTGCTAAACCATTTAGCAATCTAGTCATTATTATCAAGGATAATATGAACCATTGAATCACTTTATGTTTAGAACATATCATGGTCATTGGTAGATAACTACAAGTACATACTTACAAGGACTAGAAGGAGAATAGGTTAAAGAAACATATATCTTGACATCCACAAAACCTATTCAAAAGTTGACCTAGCAACCAACTCCTATATAGCTAATAGGAGAAATAGTTGACTCAACATAGTCGATCCCTAAGCAACCAAACAAAGAAACAATCACCACAATGAAGGAAAAAAAAAGAAACAGCAAGTTCTAGCCATAGTTTACATGGAATTTTGACTTATGAAAGAACTATCAAGGTCACATTCAATCCTCAAGTAGTTTCCAACAACCAAAATTTTATTTGTATTATTAAATAAATAAAGAATAGACATTACGATGGGGAAATTCAACGAAGAAGACTGCCATAACAAAGTTAAGAAATTCTAAGGAAAAATAGGTATGAAAATAATAGATAGATTTGGCCTTGAAAAGGAGGCAAATAGGACCGCCAAACAAGGAAATAAATTGACTAGACTCCCTTTGGCATCTATTATATTAATTGGTTGAAACTAATTTAAAACTAAAAGGAGAAAAACAATAAGTACAACAACAAAAATGGTCAGAACAAGCCAACCAAACATGTGCCCTTTTGAGAGATAAATCCAATAAAATCAAACAAATAAGGAAGAACTTGAAGGCATCAACAAACTAGGAAATAATAATGTCAAAATGTTTGAATAAATATCCAAGTTGTGTTTCCACAACTTGTAGTCGACTGAAAGAATAACAAACCTTAATTAAAGACCTAACTAGCAGGGACAATATGACATTATAATTCAAAGAAAAACAAACCTTGTCATCCTAGATAGCTACAAAAAGGGAAATGGAAGAGAAATAGATCCAAGAGGAAAGGTAGTGGTTTTCGTAGCATAAATGATCACAAATGGAAGTCAACAATGCCTCAAACACCTGAATATATTGTTGGATAAAACACAAAAATTGGAAGATTAGCGTAACCTGGGCCTACAAGAAATACAAGAGGCTACTTTAACATAAAAACTTGAACATTTGGAAAAATTAACTCGTGCATAGGTGCAGGCGTAATACATTATTGACGAATGGTCAACCTCCAATCATCAACTACAAAGTTTTGCACCACACATTCCCAAAACAATGGTTTGACAACCTCAAGATCTGACTCTACAACGTACACTTTAGCTTCCCTAATCTAACAAAAACTTTCAATTTTTTGTACCTGCAGTGTTAGAATACAATTTTCCAATTTCAAGTTGGCAATCAAAGTCAATGAAGACAAAATAAAAAAGATCTCATTCGACGACACAATACAAGCAATAAAATAAGGTGAAACTGTTGAGCAAAGACACAACCTTATACACAGCCACAATTTTTTTTTGGAAAAAATATAAACATCATCATCATGGACATCAACCATCCATTTTTAACTTCACAAACTCCAACATCAATAAAAACAAAACAACCGTAACAAAAAAAACAATAAACTTTTTTAAATATTTTATATTGTAACTTCTAAAAAAAATAAGAAACAAAATTTCAAGAAATATAATTAATACTCCTAAAAATTAGGAAACAAAAGCCTAAAATCTTTTAGATGAAATTTATATCTTGAAATGTGAGGAGCTAGTAGATTCTATTTTTTTTTTTTAATTTCATGTGGAGATTTAGATTCTCTTGTTATAAGAAATGCAAGTGATGGAACTTAAATTAAATTTGGTTTCATTTAATTTAATTTTAATGATTTTAATATTTATTTTGCAGTTTTGTTTTATTTTTTTCTTAAAAAGTAAGGATAGGAAAAAATATTTTTCCCTGAATAAATTAAATATTTGTTTAGAGAATTTTCGGCGAAATCACATAGATAATCATTTGTCGACACAAAAATATTTAATTACAAAATAAATATTTAAAAATTAAATATTTATTTTGTAATTTGCTTTTATTTTATAATTAAACTAGTAAATTGCATTTTCATTTTTTAAAAGCTAGGTATGAATTTCTTAATATATTAAATTTTAATATAAACCCTATTACACATAAGATTAACTTTCGGAGTTGTGTATGGATTATTACCAAAGATAAAGTATGTTATTAGGACTACAACTAACTTTCTCATAGTTGTGCATCGATTATTTGTTCAAAGGAAATATAATATTGGGGCTTGAAAATATTTATACCCCCCGCTCAACTCATATCACGGAGAGATAATTTTAAGAGATGAATGTCAAACAATATGGAAAAAGCTTGATCACCACTACCATTCATCTATATGTCTGTTTGCTTTTAGTTCATATTTGGAGATAAGATCACCAACATTATATGTATCTAGAAATACCTACATAGAATTTTACTCAATCCAAATAATTTGAGAAAATTAAGTGGAATTTCATTTTATTTATTTAATTGGTCATTGTTTTTGCATTTTTATATTAATTATTTCAATTATTAAAATAAAAAATACAATGCGTAGAGGTTATTTATCAATATCTAACTTATATGAACGAAACTTAATGTCAAGATATATGTTTTGGCATGCTATTGTACAATTAATGAAGTTTTTATTTGTCTAGTTTATTGCAAGGATTTTATGTAATAATAAGTAAATAGATTTGTTGGAAACCTAGGCATTTGATTTGATTTGTTAGGTAAATAGCAAGTTGTCCTCTAGTTAATTAATCATGATCCAATATATAGATCTATACCATTTGGCCTTATTCAACCTGGGCGAGGTTATTTTAGAGAAAAGGTTACTTGTTATTAGGAATGGTTTCCTCTACTTATGTTGCCTTAATCTTATGCTTGTGAAATTTTAGTCTTATTTACTTTCCTATGAACATCTTATAAAAAACATATTTTCTATTATTTGTTACAAACAAAATACTTGCTAAGGTTTTGCAAATGGGGTAGCAAGCTAAGTGGGCTTGATTGTGGGGAAAAACTCCACAGTTAAGCGCGCTTGAGCCAGAGGAGATCTGGGATGGGTGACCTCATTGGGAAGTCCTGGTTACCGGGGCAAGCCTTGGAAGTGATGATTGATGCTATGTGATTCGTTCTCCACATTTCATAGTTTCTCCAACTTCTTCACCCCTATGAGCATCACCCAAGCAATGAGTGCTAAGTGAACTATTAAAAATTCATGAGAAATAAGTCATTACGACTACCTCTCATGGAAATGGTCATACGTGAATGACTTACTTAACGCAGTTGAATCCCAAAATGATATCTAATATAATGCACTGTGTAAACCCCCATACTTAAAGTCTAAAATTGTTTATTTTGTTTTACTAGAGTCATGATGAAGTAGGGTACGGGTAGTTTGTATGGACCTTTTATTTACATAAAATATTAGGTTGATATTATCATATAATTCACTTATTCCCATTAAATCATGATTTCTACATAATTGTCTAGATTTTTACTATTTACAACATCTTTCTTTAAAAAAAACTTTAAGAAGAATATATTTGAATTTTGTAACAATGCTATAATTGTTATGATATCTATAAATTTCAGATTGTTGTTAATCCCAAACATGTTTTTTTTATATTTTAATAATTTCAACAACTTAATACAATAATTCAACTATCTATATATCTAATTTTTTTTTATAGTTTTTTATCTTTTGTATTTATAGCCATTCAACTATCATATATTTAATGCCGTGTTCTATCAAATATCCATTATACCTTTACAATTCCATTATTGCAAACAAAAAATGATAAACAATGTCTTACTAATGTCCTTTCATGTGTATGCCTATGCCATTCCATGCGTATTATATGAGTAAAAGAGAAATTTGAAATTCAAAATATATTTAATTGAGGTTAAGTGAAACCACACAAATATGTGTTGATATTATTTATAGATAGTGATGCTAACATTGTTGTGGATTGAAATGGAGGAATGGAGAGATCACCTTCAATGCCTTTTCCTAACTATGATTGTTCTTCTACAATTTGCACAATTTTCTCATAGGAATAGTATTTTATGGATTTATGCAAAATGTAATAGATAATCCTAACATGGAAAAGGTTTTGGATTTGTGAAAAATTCCTTGATAGTCCATATCAACATAAACATCATTTTCTAAAAGCATCAAGAACATAATTTGACTATTTTATGCTTAAACTCAATTTAATACAATTACAATTTCAAAAATAATCCTCCTTCAGTGACATGTGTTATGAATGCATGACAATGACATACACATGAAATGACATTAATAAGCCTCAATTGTTATCTCATGCACTAATAGCATTAGAAAGGTACATGATACATTTCACAATTTGGGACATTATAAACTCTATAACATGTTAGGTAAGCTTATACCTCATGCATAGTCACATCATCAATCACATTAGTAGTGTAAGATTTAGTGTACTTCATACTATTGTGGAATATCATAGATTGAAATGCATAATGAAATTTGCACATTTCATCTCCCATCCAATCTCATATTGGTTGGTGGAGGGGTTGGCCAAAAGATTTGAAAATTTAATATATGTATAAAGTTGTTTCCATCAAAGAAACTTAACCATTTAAGAGAAATAAATTATTCAAACATTAATTTTACACACCACTACATATACAACTTCATTCTCACTAACTACATGTTTGCCCCACAATTTTACCAAATACATAAAACGAGATGGTTCTCCAAATCAAACAACAACATTTTGTAAATTTTATACTGTGGCATCTAGTTTACTAAATGTTTATTTTTGTATCCATGGCATTTCATATTCCCCACAACTTCTTCATTTGTTATAAGCTTCATGATTCCTGCATAAGACCTACAATTTAATTGGTTTTAAATTACTTTTATACAATCACCAATGATGTCTTTGTTTTTTTTTAGTATTAACATACTCAGGGAAAAAAATGTTGTTTAGTTGGATTTTCATGCATTATTGTGCATGAAATATAAATCTAATGAATTTGAATTATCTATATATTCATTAAAGAGCACATGATATCATCCCCATATTTATATTTTAAAGGTATATTGTTATTTAGACTTATCAATTTATTTTACTAAAGTAAATAATGTTTTTTTGTAAGGGTATGACATCAATTTTTTAGTTTGGATACTTGGACACTTATGAATACAGCTAAATCAATTGGATACACTTATGTTTTTGTTAGCCATTACAAGCCCATGTAACCCTAAAATTTTATTAATCTTAGAATATTGAGTTACACATTTCATTAATACTGGTATCAACGAAACCTTTCATAGTACCATTTCATAAATACACACTTTGCTCACAGATAACTATATATATATATATATATATAATTTAATATATAGTAAATATAATATATAATACTAGTATATATAATACATAATAATAATAATATAATATAATATATATATATTTAATATATAATATAAATAATATATATATATTATATAATATAAATAAATATATAGATAATAATGAAGATAAAGATAGAAATACACACAGAACCTAGTATTAGGATCATATTATCTTGTATTATACATTGTATTCGTTATAAAAGGAGGTTTCCCCCTCAAATTAGATTGCAATTATTAGTTTCTTATCATTTTTAAGGTGCATGGTTCATAACATTTGGTATCAGAGCTATGATCTTACGGTTTTTCTAATTCAAACAAGTCATCTTAGCAATTTCACTATAATTTTTTTAAGGACATTTCAGACTTGGAAATTTTGGGAAGATATAGAACACAACTCAATGCTTATCTGATAAAAATTTTAGATTCTAGTTCATTATATCTTTGTAGATATACCCTATGGAAGTTAGGGTTCATTAATGGTCCTCAAATGTGTTTCAAACGAGTGATCTTGAAATTTTTGTTATATTTAACTTTTTTGGAAAATTTAAACCATGAAATTTTGATTATATTGATAAAACATCTCAAGGTACTTCAAATAAAAATATTATATTCTTATTCACTATAATTTTGGATATACACCTGTGTAAGTTAAGTTTTGTGAATGGCCCTAAAATTAGTTTCAAATGAGATATCTTGGCATTTTCACTGTAATTGTTTTCCAAAACACTTTAGATTGGAAAATTTTCAAATATTTGAGGTGACATACCGAAAATTTTAGAACTAGATTTGATGAATTGGCGAGTGGCACACTTTATAATTTCACTTTTGGGAAGAGTTTAAAATTAAATAAGTTTTAGGAAAGTCACCATAATGTTCGTTTAACACAATGGTTAGATATGTAGAACTATAGAGAAGAAAATTAAAGAGTTAAAGATTGAATTTTCAAATTAAAAAGGGCTAAAATATTAGGTATATATCAAAACAAAAGTCAACAATTTGGATAGTCTACAAATTAAGGTTTTAAAGGTACATAACTTGAAAATGACATAACTTTTGATTATAAGATCCATTTCTTTGGGTGATCGAAATTTGTGATAAATAAGAGTGTTATTATTATTATTTTTTCACAAGGCTC
Organism: Pinus taeda; assembly: GCA_000404065.3. Taxonomy (NCBI): domain Eukaryota; kingdom Viridiplantae; phylum Streptophyta; class Pinopsida; order Pinales; family Pinaceae; genus Pinus; species Pinus taeda. Next base: position 71,999 of record APFE031265591.1, read on the forward strand.
AAAAGAAAGATCCTAAATTAACTACACTATTTAGGTCTCTAGAAATATCCTCTATCACTTGTGAAGAAAATGAAGAGATACATAATCATCTTTCCCAATTAGAAATAGAAGTTAATGAATTTAGTAAAAAGTCATTAACAAGGGGTGATTTGATAAACGCCCAAATACAAATAAAATTTATGGAATTTAAGATGATTTCAAATGGGGAAGAGGTGAAGCAACATATTGAAAATAAGATGGAAGAATTACAAAATTCCATGTCATCCATAATCTTATATACACTAGAGAAAAGGTTCCCTAAAGGATGTTTTAAGAAGCAAGGTAATCAGGAAAATATGGAAGACATAAAGAATGAGTCCAAAAATCATGGTTACTAATCTATAGATCCACTTCATCAAGTTTTCAATGTGGCACCAAGTAACTACTTCATTCTGAAGATCAATATGAGGTAGTTTGGTGGAAAAGGTCTTGTAATGTGAATATTCTAGATGGAGCAATACTTTGATCTACACTAAGTGACATCCTCACAAATATATTTCAACCACGTGTTTAGAACAAAATCAACATGTATGGTATAAATGAATTTGTGACAATAAAATGATTTTATTGTATCTTGATCCATTTTTATCGAGGAAATGATAGCAGATTATGGGGTTATTAATACATTCTTTACTTTGTTAGTAAGTATTCAAAGAAAAGGTCCAATTATAGAGAACATTCAACAATTCCAAAATTTGATTCTAAAGGTAAATAATATGGAAAATATCCAACATGAAGTGAATATCTTTGAACCTAAATCCCTAAAGCATGCATTCAGGATGGCAAGGAAAGTTGAAAGTAAAAGAATGGCTACTAGAAGAGTTGTCACTAACAATTATAGAGAGCACCATGCTCCCACTTCTAACCTCAATCAACTTACAAGATTGACACCTCAACGAATGGATATAAGAAGAGTAAAGGGATTATGTTTCCATTTTGATAGTAAGTATAGGTTGTGAAGAGGAAGAAGATTAAGTATTGGAACCATCAAAATATCTCAAGCTAGAAGAGAATACTCCAAAAATATATTTTCATATATTGTTCAACATCAATACTCCAAACACTTATATCCTCTACTCCAAAGGATCGCTAAAAGTTATCAACAATAATTCCAAGGTATTTGGACAGATGCCTAAGGGTCTTCCACCTACTTGATAATATGACCATGCTATTCATTTGCAACCTGGGAATGTACAACCTAACATGATGGATTATAGGTATCCATGTGCATAGAAGATGAGATTGAGCAATCAAGAAATGTTAGAAGCTAGCATAATTCAACCTAACTAGAGTGTTTTCTCTTCACAAGTGGTGATGGTTATAAAAAAGGATGGTTAATGGTGTATTTGTTCATATTACAAACAACTCAACAATATGACAATCAAAGATAAGTTTTTTGCTTCTATTTTTGGCAATTTTTAGCACATGGCTTTCACCTTTAGTGATTTTTTGGTGCATGGTGGTTTGGCCTCTAGCTTTTCAATTTTAGTTAAGGAACTAAGATTGTATTTTAATCCAGGGTAAATGTATTGGAATTTTATGGAATTTTTGAGATATCTCTCTCTCTCTCTCTCTCTCTCTCTCTCTATATATATTATATATATATATATATATATATATATATATAATATATATATAAAATCTCTCTAGTTTTCCTGGTTTGGGTTTCCAAGGTAAAATATTTATATTAATCTGTGTGTTTTCCATTGTGTCTTTTCTATTTTACTAAGAATATGCTTGCAACAATTAACTATACAAGGTTAAAATCTACATTTGGTATCACAACAGTCTCGGATTCAGGGGGATATTTTTTTGGTTGAGGAGTTTTTCCCAGGCCTATGGTAGGCCCTATTACAATGGGAGATCTATGAAATTGATTCTTGTTGTGGAATGAAATGGAAAGTAATCCAAAGCTAGAGATTGAGAAATTCAATGGGAAATTTTTTGAGTTGTGGAAGCTGAAATGGAAGATCTATTGGTGGACAAAGTTTATTGGATCATCGTGGATATAGGTAGTGCATATATGGGGATTTCGATAGTAGACTGGACTAATTTGGATCAAAAGGTAAAGAACACAACACAATTGTGAATCTTAGATTCAATAATTTTGATTTATTTAGGATAAGCTAGACTAAAGACATTGTGGAACAAGTTAGGGACACTGTGTCAGTCTAAGTCCTTTGTGAACAAATTAATCCTACGAAAAAAGGTATGTAACCTAAAAATGGAGATGTGGTGGCATAACATCTAAACACCTTCGATACTATGGTAAGTTGGATATTATATATTGATATTAATATATCATATGAAGATAAATGCATTATTGTTTTGTTGTCTTTACCAGACTCATAGGATAGTTTGGCTGTTGCCATAGGAAGCAGTGCAACTAATTTAAATTTTGACGATATAGTCTCATCCTTGTTATCGGAGGAGATGAGATGGAAAAACATGGAAAGTACAAAACCTAGATAACTTGTATATAAGAGAATTCTCCCATAATAGAAATAAGAAGTCCTCAAATGGGAAATATGAATCTAGAGGAAGATATAAATCTCCAGGAAGATTCATAAAGGTATGTTGGATTTGTGGAAAAGAAAGTAATTATAATAAATATTGTAGTTCCAAAACTACAGAGAAGGGAAGGGATCTGATGATGTTCCTTTTACAGAAGGAAAAACATCATAAGATGAAGGAGGCATGTGTACTTGGCTTCTTCAAGTACACATGTAAATCATGAAGCACAGTTGGTTAACTACGAGACATCCTTTCATGTGACTCCTCACAAGGACTGGTTTTGTGAATATGAAAGACAAGATGGTGGTGTTGTTTTCCTAAGAGATGATGCAATAAACAAAATCATAGGAAAGCAAAAATTCAAGTTAAAGCTCATGGGTGGAAGGAATAAAACACTCTTGGGTGTTCTACACATCTGAGGATTGCCTATAAATTTGATGTTTGTAAGCAAGGTGAGCGATGTAAGTGTCAAAAAAATGTTTGAAAATGATACTTGTAGGATGGTTTGAGGAGAAGTGGTATTTATAAGGGGAGTTCAAATTAGAACTCTATATAAGTTGTTTGGAATCACTTATAGTATGGGTGCAGTAATTCCCTTGTTCTTGAGTCTAGTGGAGTTGAAGAATGAAAAGGTCCTAAAATCTCTAAATAAAATATTATGTTGTGGCATCAAAGACTAGGACATATCAGAGAGAAGGGTCCTTGAGTACTACATGGTAATGGTAAGGTAGAAGGTATGTCTAACTTTTCTTTGTATTTAGATTTTGTGAACATTGTTTATATGGGAAGCATAATTGGGTAATATTCTCTTTTGTTGCTACAAAGGCAGAGAGAATATTATAGTTGGTGCATAGTGATGTGTTTGGACCTATGTCAGTCCCATCACTAGGTAAATATGTACTGTCTCATTTATATATGTCTTCTTAAAGAATAAATGGATTTGTTTCATCAAGAAGAAATCTAAAATCTATGAAAAATTCAAAGAGTCTAATGCTCTTGTGGAAAATCACACGGAGAAGAAAAAAAAGGTGTCGAGGATAAATAATGGTGGAGAATTAGAGCGAATGAATTTGAAGAATTATGTATGAAGTGTGGTATAACAAGGCATAATATTTCTCCATACACACCTCAACAAAATGGAGTTGTAGAAAGGATGGACAATATGTTGATGGAGAAAGAAAGGAGCATGCTCAATGGTGTTGCATTAGGACAAGAATTATGGGAAGAGGAAACGGAAATTGCATGTTACTTGGTAAATAGATCACCATCATCAGCATTGGATGACAAGACTCCACTTAAGGTATGGATTAGTAAGAAATCCTCTCTTAAACATCTCATGTTCTTTGGATGTGATTCTTATGTACATTTTCCAAAGTAGAATAGGAGTAAGCTATATAAGAAAGATAAAAAGCATATCTTTATTAGATACAAGATAGTGCAAAAGGATCTAAGATTAGGAACACAAAAGCTAAGACAGTTGTGTATGGTCAAGATGTAGTATTTAGATAAATAAAAGATGTTTCCAAACAAGAAGCCCTACTAGGGAGAAAGAATCAAAGAAGATAGAGTTTGAATTGAAATCAAAGATGTTTCTAAACAAGAAGTCCTGCTGGGGAGAAAGAATCAAAGACGATAGAGTTTGAATTGAATGATGATGAATCAGACTCTAAAGAAGAATAAGAATAAGAATAAGAACAACATACTTTGACATTAAGGAGAATAGTTTGGGAACGAAGGCAACCAAAAAGGTATACTCCACCTAATTTTTATTCAAAATTTCTCTGTTTATTACTAGTGATGATCCTATAACTATTATGGAGGCAATAGATTAAAAGGATGGAAAACTCTGTAAAAAGGCCATGGTTAAAGAAATGGAAGCTATAGAGAATAATGAGTCTTGGGATCTAGTGGAGTTGCGAGATGGAAAAAATCCCATTCGATACAAATGAATTTTTAAGGAGAAGTTGAATGCAAAAGGTAGAGTGGAGAAATAAAAATCTTGGTTAGTAGCAAAAGGTTATTCCCAGGTAGAGGGGATTGAATTCAGTGAGATGTTTTCTCCTATTGCCAAGTTAACTTGTATTATGTTTCTTTTTATTTATTACTACTTTATTTTATTTTGAAGTAGAACATATGGATGTGAAGACAACATTCCTCTATGGGGATATATAATAAGAAATATACATGAAGTAGCAAAAGGATTTGCAATGAAGGGAAAGAAAGAGTTTGTATACAGGATAGAAAAGTCCCTACTTGGGTTAAAGCAATCACCAAGGATGTGGTATCATAAATTTGATAGTTATATATTGGGACTTAGCTTCTCAAGGAGTAAACCAGATTACTATGTTTATTTCAAATTAGTTGACAATCATCTTATTTATTTGGTCTTATATTTGTATGATATGTTGCTAATTGGAAATGATAGGGAAACCATTTGAAAAGTGAAAACTTTGTTGTCCTCTAAATTTGACTTGAAGTATATTACTACTATAAAATTGATTCTAGGTGCATAATTTAAGAGAGATTGGGAAAACAAGAAACTTTGGTTAAATAAAAAGAAATATGCAATACAATATTATACAGGTTTAATATGCAAGAATTAAGCTGGTAAAATTCCTTATTCCTGTAGGTGTAAAATTATATGTAGAATAGTATCCTAAGACATAGGAAGAGGAAGAGGACATGTCCCTTGGTCCATATGACAATGTAGTTGGAAGTTTAATGTATACAATGGTTTTTACTAGACCAGACATTGCATAGGCAATGGGAGTATCGAGTATGTATATAACAAAATTAGGGAAGGAAAATTAGATATCAATAAGGCTTTAGGTATTTGTGTCACACACTTGTAGTTATAGATTATAATACTAGGGAAAACTAGAATTGGATAAGGTGTTGGACATAAATGGCTTTGATGATGTAGGTTGGATAGAGATTTGGATTGAAAAAAATCTATAATTGGGAATTTATTTAACCTATTTGGAGGAGAAGCTAGTTGGAGGAGCAAGATACAATAACCCCCTCCTCCCACATTTACCCACTTTCACCAACTTACCCGGGGTAAACATTAGCTGAGGGTCTCTATGATAAGACTCAACCTCCTATATGACCTTAACGAAATGGAGTCAACAAATTAAGACTTTACTGACTTCCCTCATGTTCTATAGGACATCTAGGAGCTACCCAACCCCTACATGTGCCCAACCCCTAAGATAAATCTCTTTTTAACTGACCTAGAGCCTCATCCGCTTGCTTACCAAGGCATGTAAGCAACTGTAAGCCTATATTCACTCCCATAGGCCTTCCTTCCAGTGAGTGTGGACTTTACCAGTCAGTTCTATGCCAATGACCTCGAATTTTGAGCCACTTTTCCAAGGCCAAGACTCAGGCCTCTTCCCAGAACTTAGTGAAACTTCTAGAAATGATAAATGACATAGAAATAAAGCTTATAAACCAAAACTTGAACCAGGACTTGACCTGGCCCCTTCCAACCAGGATTGACATTGCATCAAACACATAATGAACATGCAACTTACAAGTCATGAATTTATATCTGAATGTAAGGATCTAAAAACTTATCTGAGGTTAAACAAGAAGGACCAATGCCTTCTCACAATAATTGTCATATCTCCAATTAATTTATGTGTTCATTAACTATGCATTCATTAATGGAAATGTAATAAGAGCCATACTTAGATCTGTCAATTAACCATGCTTATAACCAGATAAATAATAATGATAGAAAAACCATTAAAACTACATAATAACAAGTACATTTACTCATCAAAAGTGAGAGGAACTTAGCTCTTATTAACCATATGCAAAATCCAATTAAGTCAGGGACTTCACGTACCACTCGACCATAAATTGGGCTGAACCAAATATTTCTTTCAGCCAATCACCCATGTGCCATATTCTAATCATGAGTGTGGGATCTCATGGGATAAACCAATCCATAAACAACCAAGGGAATATAGAGGTTAAACCATCTCCACCCTCACCATACTGCGATCTCGCCTAAACCAATCTTGATATCACAAAATCAGACCAAGCTTTGATGCCTCAGAATTCCTTCACCATCCCTTGAGGAATTTTCCTGCCTTCGACCACCTATTGAGGGCTTCCTGTAGAAAACCATCTCCAACCCCAACCCTTGGGATTTTCTTGAGACCACCTCACCTAGATCCAAAACCTTCCGATAATCCAAAGCTCGTCTGAGAAAGAATCCCATCACACCATGGCTATCTGGAAATGGTAAGGCAAGGAGAAAACCATTGTCAAAACTCGGCAAAATCCATGCACCAACAAAAAAGAAACCAAAATACACAGATGTATATTCCATGCATGCCAAAACTAGCTAGAAAACCATGCATGCAATTTGTTACTTGCAAGTATTTCTATTGAAGTTGCCTGCTCTAACCTTTCCTTTCTTGATCCTTGCTCCCTTTTCCTTCCTTTTCCTTCCTTTTCATTCATTTGCTTTGCTTGTCCTTCCTTTGATTACTTTCTTTCCTTCTCCTCTTGTGCTCTTCTCTTTCCTGAGACTAATGCCAAAACTAAACTGAAAAAAATCTACAAATTGATCCTCTGATGTATTTTTATTCTTGATGCCTCTAGTTTCTTCATTTTTCCTCTATTTTCCTTCAGTTTCCTCCTCACATGCAACATGTGAACTTTCACCTCCCTTTTCTCCTAATTTACTTTATTTTCATAAATAAAATACCAATAATTTCTTTTTTCCTTTTTAAAGCCTTTTCCATTGCCTTTATCAATTTCCCTTGGCCATAAACGTGACAAGTGATGTCCACTAGGATATTTTTCCCAACATTCAACTTGGAATCGGTGTCCCATGACCTTGGTCTTATTTTGCCTTTATTAACTTTTATTACATGAACTTTTAACCTGGGGTTGTTACAAACTCCTCCCCCTCAAGGGAACACTGTCCTCAGTGTTCTATGAATCCTACAACCAGCAAAACCACTGAAAAACACAACATACTACCCATGGAGCTTTATAACATAGCTTGTCGCAGTATTCAAAATGAACATTTTGCTCAAAAGAAAAACCATCATGACAAACATGACAACCATATCGCTTATTTTAGCTTTATAACACAACTCATTGTGGTATTTACAATAACAACCATACATGAATATGTACATATACCAAAAAAGATTTGCCTCAACTGATAAAAAGTGAAGGATACATAGCCCAGATCTGATCAACCATCTCCCATGTAGATTCATCGGGCCCAAAGTGATTCCATTACACTTTAACTTGCTCGATTTCTCTCTTCTAGAGCATGATTTGTTTCCATTGCAATATGCTTTGAGGTTCTGAATGAAATTCTCCTTCTAGACTCACCTACAATACATACCAATCAATAACATAATCAACATCCTTTACATATATTTTAAGCAATGAAACATGGAAAACATCATGGAATTTCTCTGTCAGAGGTAGTTCAAGGTTGTAGGCCACTGGCCCAATCCTCTCAAGGATCTCAAAAGGCCCACAATACCATGGTACCAACTTGGCACATGATCCAATCCTCAAGGATAACTTCTTTGGATTGATGCGCAAATACACATACTCCCCAACTTGAAACTCCTTGAATGCCATGTGATGGTCTACATAACTCTTTTGCTTGTCCTGTGTTTCCTTTAGATTATTCTTTATAACCTGTATTTCTTTTTCCATCTTTGCCAACATATCTCATCCAATAAGTACCATGTTCACTAGATCCCTCCAGGTGATGGGAGTATTACAATTCCGCTTATATAGTGCCTCAAACAGACTCATCCTCAATGACTTTTGATAACCATTATGGTAAGAAAACTCAACCATTGGAAGGTACTCCTCCCATCTCCTATGTTGATGCATCACATACATCCTCAACATATCCTCTAGAATCCTGTTGACCCTCTCTATTTTTCCATCTGTCTGTGGATGATAGGTTGTATTGAAGGCCAAATTTTGTCCCAAAACCTGTAAACAACTCCTTCCAAAAAATTGAAGTGAATTTAGCATCCTTGCCTGACACAATATTCTTTGGACCACCATGTAATATCATGATCTCCCTAATGAAGACCTATGCCACATCAATAGCTGAATAAGTAGTTGTCACTGGAATGAAATGAGCTACCTTGCTCAACCTTTCGACAACAACCATGATAGAATCATGCTTCCTTGATGCCCTCGGAAGACCAGTAATGAAGTCTAAGGAAATTACCTCCCATTTCCATCCTCGAATCAGAATAAGCTGAATAAATCCACCTGGATTCTTACACTATGCTTTCGCCTGCTGAAAGTCCAAACATCTAGCCACAAAATCTACCACTTCCTTCTTTAGATTCAACCAATAGTAGAACTTCTTCACTTTTGTCAATACCTTCTAATATCCTAGGTGGCCTAAATATGGCTTGACATGAAACTCCCTCAAGATAAGCTTCTTGAGCCCATTTTTATCTGACACATAGATCATGTCCCTGAATTTGACGAAGCCATTTACTGTGAGACGATAGTCTACATCCTGGTCACCTATACCCTATTGTAACATGTGCCTAATCTCGATGTACATGTCATCTTGTTGTCCTACCTATAAGATCTGATCCTATAAATATGTCCCATACGAGCTCATTGCTGAAACATGGTTCATCTGCACTCTCCTACTAAGAGCATATGAAACCCTATTCTCCTTACTCTTGATGTATTTGATCTCAAACTCAAATTCACTAAGGGTGGCCAACGATTTAGCTTTCCTGACATTCATATTCAGTTGGTCAAATAGGTACCTCAATCAACTATGGTTTCTCATAAATACAAACCTCCTGCCAAGAAGATAATGTTTCCACATCTTCAGTGCATGGATAATAGTTGCCAACTCAAGATCATGAGTCACATAGTCCTTCTCATGCTCATTCAATTTCCTGGACTCGTAGCATACCACCTATCCCTCCTGCTTAAAGACTCCACCAAGTCCTCTCTTACGGGAATCTATACATACCATAAACTCTTTATCTAGCTCTACAATCTTAAGAACTGGAGCATTTGTCAACAATTGCTTTAGCTGCTCAAAACTTGCTACACATTCCTTTGTCCATTAAAATTTCTTTCCTTTCCTCTACAATGATGTAATGGGATATGAAATGCATGATAATTTCTAGATGAACCTCCTCTAGTAATGTACTAACCCCATGAATGATCTGACTTTATCCACATTCTTAGGAGTTTCCCACTCCATGACAACCCTTATCTTTTCTGGATCTACTGCTATGCCTTCCTTGAAAAAAACATGTCCTAAGTAATGTACCTCTGTCTGAAAGAAACTACATTTATTGAGCTTAGTAGACAACTGATGCTCTCTTACAAATCTCAACACACTCAATAAGTTTTTGGAATGCTCTTTCTCATTCTTAGAATATATCAATATGTCATCAATGAATACAATAATAAACTTGTCCAAATAATGACGCAACACACTATTCATCAAGCACGTAAAAGTAACTAGAGCATGAGTTAAACCGAATGGAACTACAAAAAATTGATAATGACCATACCTAGCCCTGAAAGAAAACTTATGGATTTCCTCTTCTTTGATGCATACCTGATGGTATATTAATCTCAAATCAATCCTCTAGAACACTTCTCATCCCTTCAATTGATCAAACAAGTGATCAATCCTCGAAAATGGGTACCTGTTCTTGATCGTCACCTTGTTTAGTTGTATGTAATCAATGCACAACTTGAGGGTACCATCCATCTTCTCCAAAAACAATATTGGTGCACCCTAAGACAATACACTTTTTCTAAGGTATCCCTTATCAACAATTTCCTATAGCTGCAACTTCAACTCCACCAACTCTGGAGTGCTCATCCTATAAGGTGCTTTTGATGCTGGTGTTGCACTTGGTACCAACTCAATAGAAAAGTACACTTCCCTATGGGGAGGCAACTCTTGAATATCTACCATAAACACATCCTAAAATTGTCGTAATCTAGGGTACCTCTTGAATATTTATGCATCCTAAACATCTTTACCCTTTCCACTAGAAATATGACCTCCAAACATCACACACCCTTTCCTGCAAGTATGCTTCGCCTGCATAGCAGTGATCGTCCTCACTGATGTAGGCTTCTTCTTTCCCTACAAGATTCTCTTTTCCCCATTATCATCCACGCACTTAATATCCTTTTCATAACAATCTACTTTGGTCCTATGGAGGTACAGCCAATCCATACCTAAAAGCATACAATATGGTCCCAATGGTAGTATATTCATATGGGTTCCTGTAGTGTTATAGACATTTTTGGGCACTTCAACCCCAATCACAAATGTCCATAAACTGAGGGCTCCTAAGTCCCTAAAAGTGCTGCTTCACTGCCTAAGGGAACAAAGTCAACTGATTACATCATCTCCCAGAAGTTCTCCACTGAAAACTGCTCATAAATGGTCAAGACTGGACCATACTGAAAGCTCAATTCAGAGGGTGCAATGCATATAACCTTCCCAATGTACAGGGTGCGATGCATACTGTTTTTTCCCTCTGTAGGGTGCGATGGTCGGGAATGGAGAAATGGCAGGGACAAAAATGCGAGGGGTAAGATCATGGAATCTTCCAGAAGCTTCCCCTCTGACACTTGCCACTCCATTTTCGACCAGGGATGAGTAAGAGATCATCATTCTCCAAGTGGAAGTAGGAACTATCAGAGAGAGGACACTAATCAAGACCCCAGAAGATGACTCACCTCCCTGTAATCATCTATATATGGATCCCTCATCACAGAGATCCAGAGGTGGGAATTTTGTATCTTATAGAGAAGTGTTGTTGGTTTTCTGGTGTACATTCATAGTGTTGGGTGATATAAGCTTTACTTGAGGTGAAGAAGGGCTTTCTAGCTGGAGGATGATGCTGG
>APFE031265626.1:3131-22301 GCA_000404065.3 Pinus taeda
ATTCCTCGTGATTCCCACCGAGAACTCCGAGCTCCAATCAATCTCCCCTCCGAGCCTCAGAAGTATCCAGCTGTCCTACAGGAACAGCAGTCATCAACTGTTCTACCAGAACATCAGTTGACTGCCTCACAAATCCGCAGTTAAACTTCAGTTGGACAGTCGAGCTCCTAGAATCAAGGCTACTTGGCGGATCATCACTTTTTTTTGTATAAATATGGAGGCCATAGCCTTAGATAGGTTGTTGAATCTCTTGGGTTATCATATCATTTTGGAATCAGTCCAGTTTTGTTTTCTTTTGCTGTAAGCCAGTTTGGCATGACGTTGAATTATGAATAAAGAGGACAGTTTGTGATCGATTCCTAAGTTTTATTAGGAAACTATAGCTCTCAGGTTAGGGCCCAACCTGAGAGCCATAGATCCCCTCTGTTGTAGTATTGTTTTTATTTCTTTTCCAGCACTTTAAGTTTCATTTGCACATGCAATTTGAATGGCAGTCATGTAATTCGATTTTCTTATGAGTTAGATAGATTTTGCTTATGGTACAATTACTTCCACTTGCTTAGTGTAGCAAAGGATACATAACATCCCTTGGAGCTCCAGCAAAATCGGTTGTTAAGGCTCACTGCCATCTCGTTTGAAGATTGGGGTGCAGTCCATAGCAGACCACCAAAAACACGCATGAATTTCGTTTACACAGTTATGATTTGGATTTAGATGCTTCCTTGTCATCTACACGAACCACACATCTCTTCATCACAGTCCCATACGTATTTCTCCTTGCGTTTTGGATCACTGTTCAATAAAATCACGGTACACTTAGTGTAGGTTGATGCCTTTCCGGTTTGATAAACAGTTTTGGTCATTTGTTTCATTTACACTCTCCTCCATCTCGTTTCATTACCATCCTTTCTGTTTTGACCTTGCATGCAACCACGTTTCTTTGACTTACACTGCGTTCTGACCTTTCCTAAACATCTCCTAATCCTCACGTAGCTTCATCCCTGACCTTTCACATACATCACTCCAACACACTCCCTACACCTGTTTCCCATCTCATCCTTCCATTCCTGAGCCATCACCAGCCTAATCCCTATCTCTCACATCCCTTCCTACCCATCCATCACCTTTCCCTCACCTCAGTCCTCCACGGTAGACCATCCTGTAGCAAATCAGAGACATCCTGTAGAAATTCAGAGACATCCTGTAGAAAACCCTGAGTTTCTTGTAGAATCCCCTGCAGACATCCTGCAGGAGGTCTTTCACGCGGTTGATGAGCTTCTGAACGTGGAAAACCTCTGTGGATGAATGCCAAGGGTCCATAGGGACCTCACCTAGCCTCCCCAACCTGTCCCACGCTTTCCTTCCTTCTCCATCCAATCTGCACAAACAAACCCTAATAGGTAAACAAATCACAATCACTCCACCTACTTAATGAAAAAGTATAAAAACATGTCTTTTATAATGTCAATAGTTTAGATCCATGCATTTCCACTTGTTAGATGTAGTAGCAGCATTGGTAGAAGTATTACCCATCCTCATTGCTTTATAGAGATTGGACTAGTCAAATTAGGGTTTCCTAGGGTTACATGCTTTGATTTACTTTTAGTTCATTTTTGTCGATTAGCTTAGTCTCCTTTGAGCTAGCTTTCGTCCATCATTGATAAAGCTTCTTCTGTGAGCCTATAGAAGTTGGCTTGAGCCCTAGCGGACTTGTGCCAGCTGACCAAGTGACAGCTGCGACAAGAGCTAGTACTTGTGCATATAGCACCGTCGCTTCCAAGTTTGTACGAACAACTGGGTTGATAAAATGAGAGACAGGAAGCCTCAAGAGTTGTAGCATTGTTGCTACAATACTGGAGCTCACCACCGATCGAGAAAAATTAATCAGGCCACAAATTTTCCCAAAATCTGGGCAAGGTTGACCGAAATATGGTGGCAGGATTTTGTCCAAATTGCATCCTCCTTAAGCCTACTTAGTCACCAAAGTCAACCTGAACTTTGATTACTCCTAACTTTCGTATACGAGCTCGGATTGATGAACCCTTCGCACCATCGTGATCAGGACGACAAGATCTATGCTTTACTCCTAGTTTGAAAGAATTCTGATCATTTTGATTTTCAAGCTTCCATAAGCCCTTTTTGCCCTGTGTGTGTTGCTAGAGAAACTTGGATCAATCCTCCCCACTGAGGAGCTTTTGGTCCTCCAAAAGCATGAAAAATAATCTTCAACTTCTCTGTACCTTGTCTACATCACAAGTGTCCTTGAAAAGGTCTCGCTTCCATCTCCTTCACCTTTGTTCTTTAGAGCCTTAAGCGATAAGCTGACACCTACAACTTTTGCAACATGTAGTACATTATTTCACAAATTACATGCTTGATTTTCATGATTAACTAATGACCCAAGTATCCCATACTTGCCACGAGTTTATAACACATACTCGGTGGTCAAGTTTACATCAAGATGGACACAATACCCCAGCTACGAAAACAAGGACAACATATTATTGTTGCTCCAAAAAGTGATGGCAAAGACATCATCACTGCAACACATGATTTACAAAGATAAGGCCAAACACTATTGTTGCTTTGACAAGTGATGGAAACATGACATCACTCTCACAGTTTATCATGTAGCTCAAAATAAGACCAAACATCATTGTTTCCTAATAAGCAATGGAAAACACATCATCACTTTTACATTTTAAATTGAAACAAATGATTTACAAAAGCACGACCATGAAATTATAACATATCTAGAAACCATTTTTCACTTATCAAGGTGAATGGTTCGCCTCCTTGTGGCACATTCGATGGTCAAACAACTGCTTCACCTGGTTCATGCACCGACACTTTCTCTTTAAGGCGATGCTCTGGATGGAGCCTCCAACAATTGGCTCTTTGATGGCCACTTCTATCGCAATGACTACAATAGGTTTTCTTCCTCCAGATCTCCTTAACATGTTTCTTTACCTATTGTTGAGAGGGTCTTTCATTCCTCCTCCTTTTGTGTGCTTCCATTCTTTTCCAACACTTAGAAAATGTATAGTTATGTAATCCACACAAGGTACCTGTTTTTCGATTCCATGATTTACATTCATCTTTAACAACATGATTATAATTGAAATGAAAATTTTAATGTCGAGATTGGTTATACCTTTCCTTGTTGTCTCTGGTGTAAATATGGTGATGAGAGCTTGCCTCAGCTCTTTCCCTTCAATGGGCACTACCATGGGATGATGGGGGTGCATTCCCATCATTCTCTTTCCTCGAAGATTTCAACGATGTCTCGGAAGAATCTAACACCTTCGAGCATTCTCCCTCGATGTATCTCAAGCCTGCAAATTGAGGTCTCTACACAACCTCCATGGTTGAGTTATGCCTTGGTTATTAACACCAAGTTCTTTTTCCTCCCCGTGCCTTGTCCTGGTAAGGAGCCTCATGTTTGTCCTTGTAATTGGGATGTCCAAATTTCCACTATAAATCATACTATATGAAGATGAAACTGAAAGGAAATCAACATCTTTTACCTCCTTTGTCGATTTGGAAAGAACTGATGAGTGCTTCTCATCATCTATTGTTGGTGGTTCACTACCTGTCTCTACGCATTCCCCAACTTCCTTTCAGACATACCCAAGTCTTGTTCGACAGGGTAATTCTTCTAATTTGATGGGGTTGACAATGCCTTGGCCATTAATGCCCAAACCTTTTCCTTCATACCCCATACTCTTCAACAGTTTGGAGCTAATTCCTGTGGTGTGATTTTCAAAAATAGTGAAATCATTATCAGGACACATACATGAATTCAAAAAACTACTTTTTACCTCACATGGGTCAAGCTACAGCTTTTCTAAGGCCCCATCCTTTGCTTGCAGCTGTCGTAGCAAACTATTTTTCTCCTCTTTCTCTTCATGTAGACGCATCTTCAATTCAACGTTCTCTGTTTGAAGACTTTGGTTGTTTTGCTTTAGTTCTTCCAGGGCCTCTTCAGTGGCTTGCAACTAAAGCTGCAATCGCTCCTTTTCCTTTGTCTCTTTTTATAGAGGTTCATACATTATTTCCACTCTTTGGGAAATTTTGAGCATGGTCTCGTACATCGCTTTTTCATCCTCTATCACTGCACGTTCCATTTTTCACGCTTGCAATTCACATCCACGCAAAGACCACTCCGATACCACTTGATCTGGGTCTGGGTGTGACGAAGGACCCTTCCAAGACCTTTTAATTTTATGATGTGTTAAATTTTATTTTTCAAAGAATATAAGTGAATACATCTGCATGTTGTAAAGAAGAATAACATGTCAATCATCAACACATGAAAACATAATCCTTTGATAATGGAGTTCGTCTAAGAGGGACTACGTCTCTGGGTCGCGGTGTCAAGATGGGGTAGGACGCTAAATTAAGTGTTGTGAATAGTGATGATGTACATAAGAGTTGATGTCACTATCATACAAGGAAAATTCCCTCACGCAGGAGAGTCTCTAAGAGATGTTCTGCTACAGGAACTCTCAGTCAAAAAGGACTCCTATTAGTGTGACATAAAATCATGCACGATGAGCATCCTGCCAACATGGCATAAAAGGGATCTCAATGCAAACATACATGATGAAAACATGAGTATCCCATCAGCATGACGACTAAGGGATCTCAAACAAAACATGACGAATCATGACAACAAATACATTCCACAAATGATTCCGCATCACATCAAGCAGGAATTATGAAACAAAGTAAGAAACAAGATGCCACATCAAACATCAAACTGAGATTTGTGCAGCACAATGCATAGCAAAAAGAAGTACATGAACACATAGCATATACCTCACATCTAGAGGCCATCTGAAGAAAAGGATGTCAAATTGTTGAAGCTAGCTGTACCATCAGATTTGATAGTGCAAAATCGACTGTCAAATTTCTGAATTTTGAGAAAATGGAAATTTGGGACTTAAGGAATTTTTTAGGTTCCCCTAGATTCCTCAAATATTCCCTCCTCTGGATCCTCTACAAATCAGCTGCTCAGATTAGGAAACTGACTGCGTCGACGGCTTCATGTCGCTGAGAGGTGTAAGAACAATATAAAGTTTTTCCAATTTGGACATTGCAAAAATTTCACCCTCCTCAGAATTTTTCTCAATCATGGTTCCACCTGCAATAAATTAATTAAAAAAAACTTCTTCGATTTCCATAACCTCCCCTGGTTCCTCCATGCCTTCGGTGCACTGATGAAATGTTGGGTTTATATCAATTTATGGGTGGAATTTGTAGAAAGCATCGTTGGTGCATTGGCAATAATAGCAGTTTTTTGAGGAGGGGTCGGGTGGTCAAACCCCACCACTCCTTTTTTAATACATTATGGTTTTCAAAACCATCGTTTCATTTTTTTTTAAAGTTGTATTGATTTGATTTGGGGTTCGGGTCCGCATTGGTCAGCCTGCCCCATACTCTCCGTAGCCATATATTATTTGACACATTAAATGTTTTGGGTCGTTGTTTTTTTGGTTGGGGTTTGCCACCATATGGGGCCGCCCGGTGGGGCCCGACCCACGTGGGCTAGGCGTGTTCGATCCCTGCCGGCCTCACATCAAATGACATTGTTAAGTGTGGTGGGGCGTGGGACAGGTCCACTGGAGGTGGCCCGCCCACAACCCTTAATTGTAATATATATATATATATATATATATATATATATATGCAGTGGATTATGTGGAGGACTTGGCAGGGTAATGGCCGCCGAGCCATTAAAATTTAAAATGTTGTTTAAGATTGCAGGAGGGCTGGTGGGGTTCGCAGCCTGTCGACCCAATTTTAATTAATTTTTATGTTATGTAGTTTTGGGGTGGCTGGGGGTGGTGGCCCACCACCTCATATGTATACTTTTTGTTTTATATAAATAACAAATTGGCCATTTTTGAAAATTCGAAAATGACCAAAGGAGACAAATTAATCAGGCCCAATCTGGCCCAGGTTGGCCGGAATCAGGTGGCCGGATTTTGTCCAAATTGCAGCCTCCTTAAGCCTGCTTAGTCACAAAAATTAACCTAAACTTTCACTGCTTCCATAAGCCCTCTTTGTCCGAGGTGTGTCTCTGGATCCACCTAGATCATTTGATATTTCAAATCCAGGTACATGTCAAAGCATACATTTCAACCATCCACATCATTTTGTTTGTCATCTTGATGTGCATATGGCTTCATTGGAAGTATTATTATACTTGAAAGTGATTTTGTTTTTCAAGTAGGGTAGGGTAGAAAAAAAAATGAAAAAAAGGAGGAAAAAATAAAAATCTCAGGTGAGAACCTCCTTGGAGGCACCTCAGGTTGGCTCATTGATTGAAAACTTCCATGAGGCAGTTAATTAGTTGGAAAAAAATAAAAAATAAAAAGAGAAAAAAAAAAAGATCCTAGGTGAAAACCTTCTTTGAGGCGCCTGGGCAGACCTACTAGTTGAAAACCTGATTGAGGCAACTAGTAGGCCTAGAAGAAAAAAAATAGAAAAATAAAATTTCTCCATGTATCTCTTTGATGAATGTAGGTGCTCTCCAACATCTACAAGGAAAAAAAACAAGTTGGCACCAAAGAAAAGAAAAAACAGGTCAAACCTTGTCAAAAGAAGTCAAATTTTGACTTTCTCCTCCTTTGCTCAAATGCTCCAAAAGGACCAAGGCCATGAAAATCCATGACTCTCACCTATTTCCACCATCCACCCATCATTCTCAAGCTTCTACCATTCAGTTTATTTTTTGTCCTAAACAACTACAGGATGCTCTGTTTTACTAGGATAGAAAAATACATAGAGGAGAATTTGTTTTTTCTGTTACTTGAAAACCATGCATCCATTCGTCAAGTTGTTTCAGTGGGAGATGCATATTTATGATGGTAACATGACCAAGAAATTTCAGCAAATTCCAATGCATGGTTTCCAAGAAATAGGCCTCCATCACCTTCAACCATTTTTCATTTTTCTCAAGATTTGTGCATCCATTGACCAAATTGTTTATATGGGGAGTTGCATAATTATGATGGAAACATTCTCAGAAGGTTTTAGGTAAATCCATTCTATCGTTTGGGAGAGATGGATAAAACAATTCGTTGTCCTAAAAACCTACAAGATTCCCTGAGATCCTATAGGATACAAAACAACACCTACATGATTGGTAGTGAGTAGTTTTAAAAGGGAAAAATAGAGTTTGGCTTCATCAAGCAGTGTTAAGGAGGTAGGCTCTACATTTCCCCACATTTTTCCAAGTGAAAGGAACATTAAAAACCCTTCTAGTTTGTTGAAAGTGATTGCAGCATAAGGGAATTGTATACACATAATTTTTAAATTTGGTATCAGACCTATACAAACCTCCATCAAAGGAAAATGACAAGGTAAACCCATCAACACAGTGAGGATTCATAAGCACCCTCCTATACTAGAGATATTCACAAGGCACAATTGAATGGGTTTCTTTGGAAAATTGAGGGGATATGATGATGAAGTAGCTAGAGATTTGCAGTCAGCCTGAACATGGAGATCCATAGGTCAAAGAAGATCCTCTAGAGCTTAGCAGCATCAGGATCATCAACATCACCATCGAACAACTGCACATCAACATCAACTCAGTAGAAACATGCAAGTCTCTCCAACAACCATCAGGTAGGGTACAGATATGCAATATTCATGAGCTCTTCTCTTGAGCATATTATAGTTGGAAATTTGTTGTCAATGCATGAGAGATGAGGTTTTATAAGCTAAGGATGGGTTAACAGTTTTAGCCGCCTTCAACTAGTTAATTGCACCTCACTCCTTCACTCATGCAATGTTGAAAAGTCATATTGTGAAGGGTGATGATTTCAAGGAATGAGGACAACAGTTAAAAGAAGAAATTTTTGCAAAGGCCAAGTCACCACAACACTCCAAGCCCTCCATCCACTTCATATTCACTATCTATTCATCATTCATCAATCCTGTTTCATTCTGGAGAAAAAACAAGAAAAGCATCCTCTCCATTTTCACAAACCTACACTATTCCCTTTGAGCCCTAGCATCATCATCCAATCCCTCTTCATCATTTCTCATCACTCCCATATAGTTAGAAGACCCTAAAAGAGGAGGAATGACTACTGCAGGAAGGCAGAATATTGCTACAAGAAGGAAGAAATTAATAAATTATGCTAAATCCCAAGATGGAAAAGCTTAAGAGAGACCTAATCGAAACAAAAAACTCCAAGGCCATTAGGCAATCATCTAGGCCACAAGAGAGAAGAATAAGGCAACAAAAGGAAATGAGGCATTCACCATGAAATCAGAACTCAAATTGTAGTGATAAAAAGAGGGTTTCCAATAGGTCTCTCATCTCTTTATAGGTTTTTTCCAAGACCTAAAAGATGTTATAAAAACGGGAGAAAGGCATGGAATTGAAGTAAGAGTCTGCCCTAACCTCAGACTATCATTTTTGATCAAAATGGGTTTCCTGTAGTTTTAACGGGGTTTCCTGTAGTTTTGACAAGAATTACTACATGATGTCCTAGTTCTCATCTAAATGCATTTTGAAAGTGCTAGAGGTGTCAAAATGGTGGAACAAGGTAGAAGAAGGTTGATAAGGGTGTGGAAGACCTTGCCAAACTGAAAGATATTCAAGAACCGATCTTGAATAAGGGGAAGAAGGCAAGCTACTGGTTTCAAGAAACAATGATTTCTCTTTGCACAAATATGTTTTTGGGCTTTTCTTTGCAGAAATTACAACCAAGATTCTTAATGCACAAGATAGAGACCACCAGGGCCATGAATGAAGCACAATGAGGTCACTAAGTTTCTCAGAGGATGAGCAACACTTTCAGCAAGGGGGTATGATGGGCCTTTAAATTAGACATAAATTAAGGCCCATACCTCTAAATTATATATTAATTTAAGGCATATGACCATCCTTCAACACAGTAAACCTCTCTTTCTGCATTAGATAATTTATTTTTAACTTTAAAATATTCATTAGGAAGGTTTATGAATAATTGGATATTTGTGCCTAATATTATTTATTTTTGTAGAATATTATGAGAATATTGGGCAGATTATGAAGATTTGGAGAAAGGGGTAATTTAGGGACTTTCTCCCTACTATAGGAGGATCAATAATAAATAATAAATCAACAAGATATCATGGAATTATGGCACAGATTGTGGAACTCCAATGATTGAGAAAATCTAGGAATGTATTCACTACCATTTAATGCAAATTCCTAGTATTGGGGACCAAATCCACTAATCAAGGGATTTTAGTGGGGAAAGCTTCCTCCATTCAAGGGGAATGATTCCTAATCATTTTTTATAAGTACCAAGTCGAATTTGCCTCTAGGGAATGATTGAGAAAATCTAGGAATGTATTCCCTGTCATTTAATGTAGATTCCTAGTATTGGGGACCAAATCCACTAATCAATGGATTTTGGTGGGGAAAGATTCCTCCATTCATGGGGAATGATTCCTAATCATTTTGTATAAGTACAAAGTCGAATTTTCCTCTAGGGATAGATTTTCATTAGTTTTTTGTGGAAAGAATTCATATTTTTGCAGCTCCATTGTATTTTCTTGCAGGGATGTAATTCTATTGATGAAAATAATGAAGATTGGTGTCATGTTCAGCTTCTAAATCTTGTTCTCCTCCGTAGTTCTCTTGTTTTTCCTTGGGCTTGGCCATCTCAAGAACCTCATATCCCTTTTGTATCATTTTCTTTCCTTCTTTTCACTGCTTATTCACATGCATCTCTAGTTTTTATTTTTGTCTATTTTTGCATTTAGAATTAATGTTTTCTTGTTGTAGGATTGAGTTAAATGGTTGATGTAAGTTCTTTTGTAGGATCACAAACATTATTTCATTCTTGGAAAATCTTTGGAAGTTCATAGTACTCATTGTTTTTCTTGGATTAGTCTTCTTATTTCCAAATCTAGATTGTTGGACCTCCTTTTTAGCCAAGAACAATAAATTTTTGCTATTTTTTAGAGCATGCTAACAAGTTTCAATCAAGTTGGTTCCACTTGCATTAGATCACAAAAACATTCTAGTTCATAACAGAAATTACCCCATTTCATTTTCACTTGATTTGGTTCGGCATTTTTTAGATTCACTAGCTCAGTAGTTCTCGAATTTCTAGATTTTTGATTAGTAATGTTTTTTAATTTTTTTGCTTGGGTTAACAGAGGTCTTTTTGAGTGATTCCACTTGGAATTTGGACATAAGACATCCTAGTTAATAATAAAACTTGTCCCATCTAATTTGAATTTTATTGTTTTAGTCATTTGATGAATTATAGTAAATTTTTACATCTTGTGGTAAATCATTGTAGCATCCTATAGGAAAGCTTGTTTTGAGCTTGAATTGAGAAAAATCATCATTAAAGTTGGGATTAGGCCTCTACTTGACCTCCATGCCATCAAGACCATTTTAACCCTCTTGCTCCACACTTAGGTCAAAATTTTGCTAGTTTTCAAGGGTACGATTTGATTTGCATTTCTTCTATCTTCAGTCTTACATTAGATCTCATCAATGTCTTTTATCATTCTACAAAGATTTCCTCATGCATAAAGTATATAGCTAGCTCATGAAATTTTGTTTCCTTTAGATAATCAAAATTCTTCTTGTTTGCATGATTTTTGGATGAATGGCAATGTTTGATGCAGTTCAAGTGTTTCAGGAGTACAAAGAGATTTCATAGTCAGCAACCTCATCCCAAGTTCATCCACCCATGGTCCTCACTTTCTTTTACTAAACCCTCACAAATTTCATCATTTCACAAGGAAACTTCTCCAAGATTTTTGAGCAAATCCATCAATCTCCCAACATTGGTTTTGAGTTCTGAAGTGGTCCTAGGCACTCCCTTGCCTCATTCCATCCACCAACCACCTTCCCTAAGCTTTTCATCACCTTCAACATCCATCCTTTTGCTCTCGGTTGTATCCTGTAGGTTTTCTTGTAGTGGCCTATTTTGAGGCTGAATTGAGGAAAAAGCCTCTAGGAAGCTAGCAAAGGGTCCCTACTTGTATCCCAAGCCTTCTGACCATTCACCATCATATCCAATCCACCTACCACATCACCAAAAGAGATTAGCTTTCAGACTTTTTCAATAAAAAAGACAAAAGGAAAAAACAAATTTATTTTATTCATTTACATGCACAATAGTAGAAGGTTAGATGGTTTGAATTTGCATGCTAAAGATAGTATGATTGCATACATGTTAACTTAGCATTCTTTTGAAGAAAATACTCTTAGCAGTTAGTTAGAAAATGGTGTGTTTTAGCATTTGATTTCAATCTCTTTCCTTGTACTTTCTTTCTTGCAATAGGTTAAGATTCCATTTTGAACATTTCATTCTCTGCAATTAGTTTAGGATTTGGCTTCAGTATATGATCTCCATTACATCATGATAGCAAAGGAAGGACACATTGTATGCCACACATATAGTGTGGATACCTCTTAAGTTTGTACGAACCTTGAGTTGATAATTAAAGTCGGTAGCCTTGGGAGTTGCAACATTCTTGTTGCAATACCTAGGATCATCAACTACCCCAGAGCGTCTAAAGGAAAGGAGAAGGAGGTGAAACAACACTAAATTTGCATAAGGAATAGGTGGAGCAACAATACGACATGAGCTAGGGTCCACAAAAGCCTTGGAGAATTGCCCAGAAGCATGCCAGATTCTCAAGGATGCAGGTTGGTTTGAATTATTCTGGAGGTTGGATGGATCAGACGGCAGTGTTGCCATGGAATTTGCAAAGAATTTGGAGAGAAACCAGATGGAGGTCATAGGGTTGAAGTTGGAGGTCACAAAAGAGGTGATTTCTAGAGTGACAAGATTACCAGTGGAAGGAAAGAGGTGGTTCAATAGGAAGGTTAATGACCCCTCCCTAAAAGGGGATTTCTTGTAAGAAGAAGAGTCGTTGGTAAAGAAAGGAAGGGGAATTGATAGATTGTCACTCCCCCAACAATATGTTGATGTTTCCCTCTACCTCATCAATTACATTAATTGCGAGGGAAGTGCAACAATTATGTTTAATTACCACTTTCCATTGTTGAACCACCTATGGCATCAACAACTGATAAATCTTCCTTACTTCTTGCTAGGAAACATTAGGCATATGGTAACGACTGTGGAAACCATTGCACATCTAGAAACGTGCATCATCAAACATGGCCTTAGCAAGCTCATTGTGTTGGACACCTTGAGCCACCAGGGTAGGAATTGGGAAGAATTCATGAGGAAGAAGCCTAGGACTACCCGCAAGAGGCAACACGAGATGTCTGAGGAAGCTCTAGTGGTGGCAAAGGAGAAATCCCAGCCCTTGACATTAAGGGTTAGTAAGAGACTAGTTGACAAACCAATTGGTGACAGGCGGCCAAAGCAGAGGATAAGGGTTAGAGGGCATCCAAAGTCCCCACCCATGTCAAGAAAGAACAAATAATCATCAGAGCAGAAGGACGAGGAGCAAGCTCAACCAAAGGAACCTTCTTCACCTGGTAAGAGTAAAACTCAATCCTTTCTGTCAAGAATCAAAATTCTAGAAAAAGAAAAATAGAGAGCTAAGGGAACAACTGGAAAAGGGAAAGGCAGAGCCAAGAGCCCTAGGGCTAGATACTTTGATTGAGGCATGAATAGGGATAGAAATGGAGGATTTTCAGGCACTGTGTGTGCAGCTTGTGTTGAGAAGTTAGTTGTAGCAAGATTTAAAGTCTGTGTAGTAGACACCACCCCGAGGGAAACACAAACTGAAATTTGGGAAGCTGGCACATAAGAACCCATTGAGGACATTGCTGTTATACAAGAGCCAGCAACCGAGATGGGACAATCCAAGAAAAGTGATCAGGTAATGGATACACAGGAGCCCTTGGCTGACACTGCTGTTTCATTAGAACCAGAAGTGGATGAGTAAGTAAGCCAAGGGAAGGAAGGGGAAGCTAACATCCATAATCTTGTGGTTGAAACTGATGTTACAAAAGAACCAGCAGTGAAGACAAAATCCTACCTCGGGAAAAATGATATATAGAAGTTTGTGGATAACACTACTGTTACACAAGAACCAACAGTGGAAATGGAAGCTGACCAGGAAGATAAAGAAACTCTGACAAAATCTACTGAAAAAGTTGTTGTTACACGAGAACCAGCAGCCAAAGTGGAACAATTTCACCCTCAGGAGGCTGTTGCACCTTTAATTGATAGTGCATGTGGGAGAACATCGAGTCCTAATGAAGGATGGTGTTATGAGAAGATGTTGTTGTTACTAGAGCTGCAAAAATGGAAGCAACAGGCGCTCTCTCTACAAAAGGAGTGAGCTCACTCAAAGTACATAAAAGGATGATGGATTCCCTTATAGAGAAATGGACAAAGGAAGAATGGGAAAGAGAATGGGAAGCACAGAGGCATAAGGAAGTTATAAGGAAAAAGGATGAACAGTTGTATCAGTTAAATCGACAAGTCTCGAACCTGACAAATGATAAGACCAAACTCCGTGACCTTGCCCTAAACCCACTAGCATGCAGGTGACCATCCTCGTCATAACCAGTGTTCCTTTGGGAACGTTATTATTTATTTCAATTAAAAGGAGTTTTTGAAAGTAGGTCCTACTTGGGTTCTTCAACCCGTACTTTTATGGATATTTTTGCTCCTGTGACTTTGATGGCCAGAGCTTGATGTGCGAGCTGTTTCTGCATAATATAATGTGTGAATATGCCAACATGAATATGGTAGCGAGTGTATTCTCCTCTATGGGAGATTTTAGTTGTGGGCCTTCCTTTCATTTCTGAGGAATCAGATTGAGTGGCATCTGGCCATGAAATCAGCAGAAGGTAATGAGGAGAGAACAACATTATGGGTCAAAGATGAACTAGGGATGGTTTATGAACTCAGACGTGAGTTTAAGCTATTCCTGAGCACTCCAGAAATCAGAGAATAGTCGGTCCTCTATATGAAAAGGATCGTGAGGATCTGCCTCAAGGTGTATGCAAATATGAAAAGTTGAGTGCTAGCAGGATGTCTCAAGTGCACTGAGGCTTGTAACATTGAGCTACAAGAAGGGGATCCTTTTGAGTACAGGAAATTTTTAGCTGTTGTTACATGGGTGCCTGAGTATGCTCGAATTGTGCAGACATATGGGGCATTCTAGATTGGCCTCAGGTTCAAATTTCCTTTGATTTGGTTGCCAGTAGAGGAGTATCAGCCGGATTACCACCTATGTGACTATGAAGCGGAATCTTGGCCACGTTAGTTGATGGCCATTCAAAAGTTCAAGGCTCCGGGCGAAGACACTGTTGGTGCCTACAATTCCACATAATTGCATCAGGGGTACAGTAGGAGGAGCTGAGATTCTACATGGGGACATGCAATTGCTTTAGTCGGGGGGAGATGTTGGTTGTGGTTTTTTACCTATTTTATGCACATTCTTTCCCCAATTTTGACCTTTTTCTCCTCCAGGCCTATCACTTTACATGATCAATTTCCCTGTTTTCTCACCTTTTTAACCCATTTTACTATCATGTTATTTTGCCATACTTTACCGAATAATACAATGCTTTATTCCTTTTTGTGGCTAACTGGGAGAGTATTGAAGAAGAATTTTGGGAAGCTATTCTTCTTTTCAGGTGATGGCTCGGGAGAATAAAGCTATGAAGCAGACAGGCAATGGTAATTAACTACAGAGAAGGGTAGAACGGTTTGATGTTACACCCTGGATGCTATTATAGGTTGTTGTTACACATTGGATGCGGTTACAGGTTGTTGTTACACATTGGATGTTGTTACAGGATGCTGTTACACTACGCGCTGATACAAGAGTTTGTTGTTACACCAAAATTATTTTCGTCAGTGATGTTGTGACATCCCAAACCACTATTCACTCAATGTTGTTGCACTGGAGATGGAAAATGTGGGTACTATTCCACATAACAGCTGTCGGTAGTAGGTATTTTTTATTTTGGAAGCAACAAACCCAAGAGGTTACAATCCTAACTACTGTATATTTGTATTTAGAAATAGGTTGTAACTACTTTTATTTTTTATCAGCATGAGAATCATGAGATTCTCATGACTAATTTGTTTCTAATTTCAAGTTTTAATAACTATAAAGGAACTCGATTTTTCATGTACAAGAACACGACATATAGAAAAGTACTGTTACTCTGCTTCTGTAATTTTGAGTTTATTTTTAATATTAATCAACACAGTGATGTTGTTACTACTCTTTAGCTTATTTGTTAATTACTTTTGTGTTATCCTGCACCCTACTGAGGAGGAAGGGCCCTCCTCTTTGGCAGGGATTGCAGTGATAGAGGTAGTGTACATTCTAGTTTAGCTAATTGATTTATGGTTTCTCGTTGTTGCTATACAAACCATGGATTACATTTCATGTTGTTTCCATTTATATTATGTTGCTACACTGAGTTAATCAACAGAATGGTAGTAACCAGCTGGAGTAGATATTAGTTCTTGTGTGGTGCGCCTTTACTTTGATAGTTAAAAAGCGTGATTTAATTCTATAGAGTTGTTTTATGTCTACATGAATGGTTTGATTCAGAAATTTGGTTCAACGACATCTTTTACTGTTTTCTGCATTTTCTTATTCTTGGTTATAGTGTATCAGCACAGACAGTGTGAACTCCCTTGAAACAGTAAGACCTACCCTGGGTTGACAATTAAATGTTGCAGTCTCAGTCAATTAGGATTGATTAAAATAGCACTACACACGGTTTCATGTGAAACTAAACCTATGGGTGAAAAATAAGCAAACAAACATAAAGCAAAGGACAAAAGTAAATGAAAGAAATGCAAGAAAGAAAAGCAAGCAAACAAGAAATGCAAATAAAGTAAACAAAGCAAGCATGAAAACAAAGAAAAACAAGGAGTAAAACACTACTCCTAAACTAAACAGTGCATGGGCCTCTTTATGTAAAGTGATATTTCGAATGCAGCCACCGGTGAATTGGTTTACCCAAGTAGGTGAAGTTGTGGTTTATGAGAAAGATAAATGTGTAAACTAGGAAAGAAGAAAAATATATCAGTGAAGAAAAAAATGCTTTGAGTTTAAAAATATCCACAGTAAAGAAAAGAATAAAAGCGCAAGACAAGAATTATATGAACGTATCATGGTTATGCATCACCGTGTGCACATACGACAAGCATGCACACTCTTTTGATCATGACAAATGAGAAAACATGAGAAAGAAATACAACGTACACTTACGAGGAGTTCTCTTTGTGTATGATTCCTCCAATGCATGAGCGATTGGATCATGTGGTTGAGGTGGAGGATGTGAATTCTGTGAACTAGATTGATCTTCAATGTAAACAGGAGAGTGATGAGGAGCCTTGGGTGTTTCAAGAGATTTCTAAAGTTCCTCGCTAGCTTGTGGGGTTTCCACTTCATCAATAGGTAGATCATTAAAGACAGATGGCTTAGGAAGATCAACAACGAATGAATCCATATCATGATCAAATGAAGGATAAAAGAGATCATGACAACCATAATCAGAAAATTTGTTATGTTCATCGGCATCCTCATGATCTGATGAATCGTATAGAGGGGTTGATGAGAAGAAAGAATGTTCACCCTCTACATTTTCGGAAAATACAGATGAAATATTGAGTGGATTTGCTAAGATGTGTACTCACCGTTATGCAATGACAGACTGACATCTGGTGTATTATGTGAATGATCGAAAGTAGATGCATCCAGGAATGTATTCTCACATGGAAAATTAACAATGGAAGAATCACCAAATATGTCAGGGAAAAGTGGATGAGGTGCAGACAGAAGGAGGTCATCATTCACTATGGTTTCTTCTTCAGATTCCCACACATACTCAACATAAATGATATCATAGGTTGG
This sequence comes from Pinus taeda, assembly GCA_000404065.3. Taxonomy (NCBI): domain Eukaryota; kingdom Viridiplantae; phylum Streptophyta; class Pinopsida; order Pinales; family Pinaceae; genus Pinus; species Pinus taeda. The sequence goes on from APFE031265626.1 coordinate 19,980, forward strand.
ATTCTCAACACCAACTCTGTTGACAACTTGATCCTCGTAAACAATAAGTGTGGAGTTCAAAACGAGAGAACACAACACAGTAAAATCTCGAGGATCAATAAAATGCGAGGAAAAAGGTTGAGGAAATAAGTCCACATGAAAACCAACAAACTTTCTAGCCAAATCTATGTAGATATCAAGATTGGGTGGGGTGGGAAGATGTGATAGTTCGACAAATAGATGCACACCTTCTCCTGCCTCACATTGCAGGGCTAGAGTTGTTTGATGAGATGAGGATGAACAATCATTTATGATAGTAACCATGTCTGCCTTGGATTTACCATCTCTAACATCAAGGTATGTTGGGGTCAGTTTGAACGATTCTAAAACTTGTGGATTCTAAGATATGTGAAGAAGTTACTGAAATATTTCATTGAGAAACTTCTAAACAATCTCACATTCTAGGAATTGAAATGCGAGATTACGAAAGCAATACCAGAATTGCACCAAGGATTTATCAGTTGCTTTCCGTAATTAGAGAATTTATGTTGGGTTGTGTTATATTCTTTCCACGTAGTTAACAAGGGGTTTGAAGAGCACCAGTAACCCCACTTTATGGGGTTTGGGGCATCGCCCCATAAAATTTTGGTTTTGGACCCTATGTTAGGTTGGGCGGACCCACCTATGGTTTTGTGCATAATTTTCACACATGTTTTTTGGACGCGATGGTTTTCGGTCCATGGTATTGGACACGATGGTTTTCGGTCCATGGTATTGGATGCTTCAACATGTATAAATATGTATTATAACATTGAAAGGAACATAACGAAAAATCAAGCTAGTAGTCCCAGTTTTGGGATCCAATGGGAAAATCTCTGTGTATATGTGTTTTATGTGTTATGCTCTCGCATTTTTTATTTTTCTATGTTTTAGAATTCGTATGTGGGTAATTTCTATACGGGGTTAAAACCAACATTTGGTATCAGAGCTGTTTTGGCTTCAAGGGGACGCCTTTGTTGCTGAGGGGTTTCACTCAAGCCTATGGTAGACCCTGTTTAGTGGGAGATCTGCGAGATCGATTCTGGTGGTGAAAGAAGATGGTGAGCAGTGGAAAGATGGAGATTGAGAATTTTAATGGTCAGAGTTTTGAGTTGTGGAAACTCAAGATGGAGGATATGTTGGTGGATAAAGACTAGTGGATTGCGGTAGATTCAGATACTAAACCAATGGGAGTGTCTAATGAAGAATGGAAGAAGTTGGATCAGAAGGCAAAGAGCACAATACAAATGTGTGTCTCAGATTCATTATTGTTGAATGTATCAAGGGAAGCTATGGCAAAGGCTTTATGGGACAAGTTAGGGACTTTGTACCAATCTAAGTCTTTGGTGAATAAATTGTTCCTACGGAAAAAGTTGTATAACCTGAGGATGAAAGATGGAGACTCGGTGACAGAGCATCTGAATACATTTAATGCTGTGGTAAGTCAGTTAGCATCTGTTGATATTAAAATTTCAGATGAAGATAAATGCATCCGATTGTTGTGTTCTCTACCAGATTCATGGGATAGTCTGGTTATTGCAATAGGTAGAAATGCAACTGCCTTGCATTTTGATGAAATAGTCTCATCCTTGCTGACAAAGGAGATGAGACAAAAAAACATGGATAGCCAAAATGGTGATGCCTTGTCTGTACAAGGGCAGACCCAGAATAGAAACAAAAATAAGTCATCGAATGGGAGATCTAAATCGAAAGGGAGATCTAAATCTCCAGGAAAACCTGTAAAGGTGGTGTGCTGGAAATGTGGAAAGGAAGGGCACTACAAAAGTGATTGTAAATCTAAAGCTCCTAACAAAGGAAAGGGATCTAATGAGGCTCCTTCTGCAGAGGCGAAAACCACCTCAGATGAAGGTGGGGATGTGTACTTGGCTTCTTTAAGTACACATGTAGGTCATGAGGCATGGTTAATTGACTTAGGTGCATCGTTTCACTTCACTCCCCATAGAGAGTGGTTCTGTGAGTATAAGAAATATGATGGTGGTGATGTCTACTTGGGGGATGACAGGAAGGCTAGAATCGTTGGTCACGGAAAAGTAAAGTTGAAGTTGCAAGATGGAAGGGTTAGAATGCCTCCAGGTGTTCTACATATTCCTGCATTAACCAAAAATCTGATTTTTGTTAGCAAGCTGGATGATACAGTTGTAAAAACAGTGTTCAAGAAGCATACCTACAAGATGGTTCGGGGAGCACTGGTATTGATGCAGGGAGTTCAGATTGGAACTCTGTACAAGCTGCAAGGTAGCACTGTTATTGATGGGTGCAATAGTTCTGTGGTTCCTGAAAGTG
>APFE031265626.1:24075-57673 GCA_000404065.3 Pinus taeda
CACTCATGCAAGCAAGGAAGCAATTTGGTTGCAGAGATTGTGTTCAAGTATGGGGTTAGTATAGGAAGCTATAAGGATAGACTGTGATAGCCAAAGTGAAATTTTCTTGGCAAAGAACCCTACATATCATTCAAACACAAAGCACATTGATATTCAGTATCACTTTTTGAGGGATATGATAGAAGAAAAAAAGGTGTTGCTGGTAAAGTTGGATCCTTTGAAGAATACTACAGATGCATTGACAAAATCTGTGAGCTCTGAGAAGTTCTCTTGGTGTAGAGAGACAATGGGCATTTTAGGGCTGGGAAAATGACTAAGCTCTCTTGTGGCCCCCCTGTGGAAAGAAAACAACAAGTGGGAGAATGTTGTGTTGTGTTATATTCTGTCCACGTAGTTAACAAGGGGTTTGAAGGGCACCTGTAACCCCACTTTATGGGGTCTGGGGTAGCACCCTGGAAAGTTTTGGTTTTGGACCCTATGTTAGGTTGGGCGGACCCACCTATGGTTTTGTGCATAATTTTAGCACATGTTTTTTGGACGCGATGGTTTTCGGTCCATGGTATTGGACACGATGGTTTGCGATCCATGGTATTGGATGCTTTGGTATGTATAAATATGTATTATAACATTGAAAGGAACATAATGAAAAATTAAGCTGGTATTCCCTGTTTTGGGATCCAGTGGGAAAATATCTGTGTATATGTGTTTTATATGTTATGCTCTTGCATTGTTTATTTTTCTGTGTTTTAGAATTCGTATGCAGGTAATTTCTATATGGGGTTAAAACCTACAATTTATTTATTAAGTGATTGTCAAACTTATGGAAAGCATGAGATAATTGCATAACAAAGTGACCAAATAAGTGAATATATTTTTTGGGTAGTGTGATAGGCCATTGCGGTGGGTTCCCATGAAGCGTGAATGTGAACAACATGCATATCACATAATCCTCATGGGATTCGAGGCTGTCACATAGATTGCAAAAGGAAAGAATATGCCGCTCCCAAGTTGTTCTACCTTCACCTTCATATTTGTTCTGTGACAAGAGATTCCAGAACTCCTTTGGGATTTCCAAGTCATCTCCATAAGACATACATCTCGGAGGACGAAGTGTAACATAAGACATCATAGATGTGTGAAGATTCAAAACAGACTTTGAGGACTCGTCTTGTCATATGGCCCTCCTTCTAGCACCATAAATGTTGACAGTGATAGACCTGCCAACATGGCAGGGGATCTCACCAGTAAGAAGTCCCAACTAGACCTCACACTGTTTGGCATAAGAGTCCCAGCAGTAGGATTTTTATGCCTTGACTCTGATAACACACAAAGGTAAGAAATATATCCTTGTCGAAAGCAAGTGTGTGACCTTGCAGTGAGTCAAGAGAGATTCCTAGGGAGGTTCTATCACACAGAAGGAGAAAAGAAGTGTGTCCCTTAGACTCCTGTAATAGTACTCAGCCTGAAAGGAACACACGAGTTGGATGACATCACAAACTGGAAATTAGAATAGTCAACAATCCAAAGTGACGAGTTAAACTAACAACACGTTTCAATAAGATTCATACAATCACATACGGAATAGTCCATACATCAATGCATAAGAAAAACTACATACATTGCTAAAGTAACTAGAATAGTCGAACTACAATAACAACATATGCATGAAATGTGCTAGCTCTGTTATATTCTATAAAGTGAAAGTTCGATCCATACATACAACCATGACAAGCACTAGCCCCAATAGTGGAACATTACAGTCAACACTACCTGCGCCTCCAAAGAGACATACTTACTCTGCATAGTGGAGAATCCAAGGCTCGTCACAATACTCTCCAAGCACTCTCTAAGCAATGCCTAGAAAAAGCTTGGCTCCCAAAAGCCTATTCTATGAGTTATGAGGTTCTATTTATAACAAAATATGGGTTGACCCTTGATATTCCCATTTGTGACTCATGGACTACCCTCATGACTCTTCAACTTCATTACATAAATTTTAACCTTACATATGACTATTTTGATTCCACTAATGGCACTTGGAATTTCACTTTACATCATGTTTACAAAAATGATACATTTTCCACATATACCCATGTGGAACAAAATTGGCTTGAGTTAGCCAAAAAAGACAACATTAAGACTCAGACGTTTGTGGAAAGACCGGCTTATCAACCTCCTCTCCATGATCCTTGGTGATGAACTGATGCCATTCTTGGTAGTGCGTAATAGTGTCTACGTACTCTTTGATGATGTCCTTCTGGAAACAAACTCTTGCCTCCATCGCTTCCAGGTATACTGATTTGGAACCTCGGTCCAACTCGTCCTGTAACATGCACAACTTTGTCCTAAGTAAGGCCGAATTGAGAATGTACATCCATATGTTCTCTGCGTTGACTTGCAAATCTACGCTAGTGGCCATGAGAATCAAATGATAAAAGTACACATAAAGCTCCAATTTGACTTGGTTATTCTCTTTGTCCTTGGTGAGCATACCTATTTTCAATTCTAGAGAGAACCTCTGGTTGATGAGTGACCAGTGCCGTTAAAATCTAGACCTGATGTGTCTCTGGTAGTTCTTCAAAGAATAGATACATCACTTATAACTTTTCATACACAGAGACTTTAGTTGGTTCAATCAGGGAAGAAAGAGATAATCCATGATTCTTTGTACATTCATATATATATGATACTCAATAGCATAAATGATAAATCAAGGAGGCCAAACAACTCAAGGAATTACATATCAATTACTTTAGTAGGAATACGAAAGCAAAAATAAAGGGAGGAAGTAACCCATCATCTAGAGCTCGAAATATTGAGAATTCTACACTTCTCTGAGTTCAGAAAAACATGACGAATATGCAAAAGGAATGGATGCAAATATTCATGGAGCACAATTAAATATTTAGTTTCCAAAGACTCATACATGAATTTGTGTTAACATCTTAAGTCAAATGAATCTGTAAGAAAGTAGGAAACATATCTGGTAGCTACATAACGTGGAAGCTGAGATGAACATGAACATTATGAAATTATAACAGAGAGAAGACATATTGTAATCCTAGAATGAAGGAATCACTATTGATTTTCATTAATAATATGAGTGATACATACTTCAAAGAAGCATAAACATTCCCACAAATAACATAGAGTTTTCTTTCCAAAATTCTGAACCTATTTTCCTTTCTCTAGATCATATATATACAAAGACCTTTAAACATAGGTCGTTGAAGAAATATTCTTTCTTGATATTTGCCAGAGAAAAACCCTTCTAATCATAATAAAATGCCTTTCCAAAAAACATAGTAAAACCTAGAGTAAAAATAACTAGAAAGTGAAATAAAAGGCTATAGCTGACATAATAACAATAATATTTCAGGAACGACAAGATGATGTTGATTCTTGGTGAGAAGCAGTTGAAACATGAGGATTTACCATTTTAAGTAGTGAGGGGTTGGGTAATTGTTCGCATCACTACCAGATGGTTGGAGGAGGCAGAGGGATAGAGCTAAACTGTCTATAATGAAGCCTGAGATGGATCACCCTTGTGTATTCCAATTTTCTCTAAAAGGTACCTTTAACCATCACGAAAAGGTGAAATTATTTCTGAAGGAAATTCATTATGGTTGATCCTTTAAGGGACGATGTTTCCTCGGGAGCTACTCCAGTCCTTCTTTTAATATCAATCATTTTATGTTATATAACTCCTGTCTGAAAAATTCTCCATTTTCTCCCCACAAATTAGGTAACCCTGCTTCAAGGAGCTTGTTGAACGTGTCATCAAAAGATGCCACCTCCTTTTGTAGCCTTGCTAGGCTCTGTTCTGCTTTAGCTCTGGCTTCTTCCTTTGAAATAACCTTTGAAATTTCTACCACTACATCCATTCTGTAAGCTATATCTAGTGGCCTTAGCTCCCCAATTGACCTCTTAGTTAAGAAATGAATGTATTTCATAGCATACTTAGAGTTGGTGATGTTTTCCTGCTTGCCATTTAGGAGAGAAGGGGAACATTCGACACTGAGCTTCTTTTGATCTTGTATCAAGGCTATTTGTGCCCAGATTTGATTGATCTCGTAAATGATCTTGTCCTAGAACAACTGCCTAGTCTCAATGAGAGCCAAATTTCATTTGAGTCGGGTCCTTAGTTCCTTGTTTTCTTGAGTTGCACTCTATAGATCACTAGTGAGCTTGTTTGTATTTTCAATCGAAGCTTGGAGTAGCTTCTCTTTATGGGATACTTGCACTCTGATGGCATCTAAGTCACTCTAAGCCTTCATTAACTCCCCTTTAGATAATTGTAGCTTAGTTAATGCTCGAGTGAGGTGATCGGTGGGGTTTTGTGGATATTTAGGAACTACTAGTGTGCAAACATGAGAAGCAATTCTATTATGTAAATCTATTACTGCCATCTCTAAGGAAGTAACTATGTTCCTACTCTCAGTTCACTCCTACATTAAAGCCTCTTTCTCATTTTCGCTCTGGATCAACTCAGGAGTTTGGATGTGCTTGCCCCCAGACATCTTTAAATGTCACCTCAACTCCAAATTCTCTTTTTGAGTGGCCTATAGGAAAAATGTCGTTGTTTCCTTATCCTTAGGGTCTACCCCCATCTTCATGAATATCTATTTATATGCTTCCTTCTGTTGAAAAATCGCACGGGACTTGATCTTCTCAGTTTTTACCTTTTCAGATATTTTCGCTATATAGATTTGAGCCCTGTCGATGGTCATCTGGTGCTTGTTGATATCATTATATAACATCTCTCCCACCTGCCTATGTAAATTGACTTTTTCTGCCAAAGGGACACTATTTAAATCCAAAGACACATCCAAATCCTTGAACTGGGAGCCAGAGGGAAAGGTTTGGATTGAGGGGTGTTACAATCTTATTTTCATCTCCTCTTTCTCTAGGTCTATTGCAGCTAGTACCCTCATGTGGTGAGGAGTTATCTTGGAGGCCCTTTGTTGGCAAAATTTTTATTTTTCTCTCTTGTTTGTCACTTGGATGGCCTTACCTTGTGACCATCTTGTTCGTGCAACATAAAGGATTTCCTCAGATTCTGGGACAACTACCTCAGTCGAGGAAGTTGATGAAGCAACTTGTGGTATTTCTAGATTGATATGGGAACCTAGGTTATCATACACTTGTGTTTCTAGCTAGATACATTGTTCTTCCACCTCTTGTTCCTATTCCTGTTCCTATTCAGGCCCTTGAATTCTTTCCCTTTTATGAACGAGTCCCTCTTCTATGTCAGTTGTCCCTAAAGTGTTAGCAGTCCTCTTTTGTGCTTTTTCCATGCTGACTGGGGATTTGGTCTCCATTTTTGTATTAAGAGGCTACGGATAAAAGTTATATTTCCATTCAACCTTGGGCTTAGGATCATGTACATAAGTTGAGGCTTTAATATTTTCCCTTCTTCAAGCAAGGATGCCTCGGGGATTGTAATGACAAATTTGTCCTTTATCAAAACCCATGGCTTTGAGAAAGGCCTCAAATTTTTTGAAGGCTTGTCTGGTACTTATCACAAAAGGACCTATTGGTTGTCTCATTTAAAAAATGTGAGCTTTCTTTGGCATTACAAAATGTATTAGGTGTACACTAAGGATTTTCCTAATGAATTTGAGGGCGAATATCCTCATTGGAAGAAATACTGGTAGATGATATGGAGGGAGTTCACATCCGTAAACTTGAATTTTTGTGTGATCCTCATAGAGGTACCAGTCCCTAATGGAACTTCCTTGTTGAGTTGGAGGAGCTCCTTTTTCTCTAGGAAGATTCTGGGGGGCGGGACCCCATGGATGATTTCGTAAGAAATGGCCATAAAAGAAGAAATGAAATGAGAGTACCCACCCAAACTAGGTCTCGTTGTCACTAAGATATTCTAGTCAAAGACTGAATTTCTCTCTTTATTGGGGGCAAACAAATCCAGGTGAAGGCATTGAAATTCCTCGATGTGGGCATAGAGGAACAAGTAGAACAACAATGAGTACTAGCGAAAAAGGTGGAGACTCTAAAATAGTTGAATTGGAAGCAAATGGAAGCTAAAATATATTATGGGATGTTAAGTTGACACCTATATTGCTTCATTTTATGTAAACATCCCAAAGCGGCCCTGTTTATTTTCAGGGTGGTGTCTTCACCCATTAGACAAGCAGTTGTGGCTAAAAAAGGCTGAATATATGTCTTAAAGAGATTCAATGGAAATCAGATATGTAAGGGTAGGGTTTTTACCTCTGGGGCGAGGGTTTCTCCAAGAATGAGTGTTTCTCTCTAGCTGGGAGTGTTGCGAAATAACCGACTAAGGAAGCATCAATGAACATGTACATAGTCGAGGATTCAATGAAATTAAGATATATTTGGGTTAAGAGAGGGGTTATCTCAAGGATTACAACCCCTGAAGTAGAAATGAAGTGGTTCCTCTCCTTTTGATAAGAGTTGGCCAGCTAAAATACAAACTCGGGGAGGTGATGGACTAGATGGGTAATATGATAGTAAAACCCAGAATTCACAACCCTAAAAGGGTCCTCATTCCTCACATGGTCAGAAAACATTTCATAGCGGAGGTCTGTGAGTGGAAAGGGATAGATAGGATCATCTATTTGGGTCTCGGTGTCCATTAAAGGCTCGACACTGGTGATTTTGACATCATGAGTGTTGGGGGTTGCAGGCGTCGCTTTCTTCACCCCTCTGAATAAAAAAAAAAGGTAACAAATAATGAGGTTGATTTGTTGGGTTGTTTGGAGCCCGTAGGGAGGAATGAAAATGACTTGGCAAGGTGTCCTTGACCTTTGGGAGTGTGTAGAGAGATCAGTCTTGCGTTGTTGTCCAGGCGAGAGGTTCTTTAACTTGGAATGAAAGATCACTGTCGGGCAGAAGTTTCAGGGTTTAGGGGACATATGAAAAGGAAAAAGATAACTACCTAGGTGGCAAAAGACGAACTCAGGCATGGGAAAACATGTGACAGTCGAGGATTTTCCTGGGGTGGCAGTGGACGAGCTCATGCAAAGGGACGAGTTATTCATGACCTTACCAATTACTTACCAATTACCTTTTAAGTTGCTACCTGATAGCTTTAGTCTCCTTGAGCCAATGGGAGAAGACCACCTATCAAGTGGTCCCCATCTCTTTATGGCGGGGTGCAATGTGGATCAAAGGCCTTCTTTTTTGGGTGCTAGAATGAATCGTGGTCGTAGGATGAACATTTACATTTCAATGTCGGGGTTTCATGCCTTCGTTAACCCTTTTGTATGTATGCCATTGGAATTGAGGTTATGTATCAATGGATTTGGATGGTGGGTAACCTAAGCTCTGAGTTGTGTTGTTTATAAGCATGGATCAAACCTTTGGATTGTTAGCTCGAAAAATTTAAAATCATTTAATTTCATTGCAAAACTTTCTCTCCCATGGACTTTTTATACATAGTATTTTGAGATTAAGATACGTGGAGCATGTTTCTTTCACCACCTTATAGGTTTACATCTCATCTCTTTCCTCAGAAGGAAATTTTTGGGCAACATGGAGATAAAATTAGCTCCAAATGGGGATGAGGCATTGGATTTCAATGCATCGAGAACCTGCAATCTAGTAAATTCCTTTTTGCGCATGGAGTCTTATTCAACAAACAAAGTTTTTATGAAATAAAATATTTAAAAACATGAAATGTTAGAAAGTATTTACATGTACACACCGGTATTTATAATGTGTGAGGGAGGAGTGCCTTCAATTCTGAAAATAGATTTTGAGGAATTGACCATTGACTGGTAGTTCCAATTATTCTCCTTCTAATTTTTCGAGCAGATATGTGTTATTTCCTTTCTCTTCAAATATTTCGAAAGGACTGAACCACAATGGATCGAATTTCACGTGCTTGCCTTTATTCTCCCATCTAACATCCCATCGTAGAACCAAATCACTCGACTATAAAGGTATGTATATGGCCTTCTTGTCAAACAAAGTCTTCATTTTTAGCTGATATTTTGCCAATTTTTCCCCTACCTGTTCTCTTCTCTCATGGAGTTCAATCAGCTGATTTATCCTTCGAGTCATGGAATTCAGTTCCTATTCTGCTTCCTACAACAAATTCGCAACTGGCATTACCAATTGGATTGGGAAGATTGTTGCCTTGCCATATACCAGCTCAAAGGGTGACTTTCTAGTGGAAAATTTAGGAGTCACTCTATTAGCCCAGAGAGCGAATTTCAACTCAGTATCCCAGTTTCTTTGATTTTCTGTAATGGTTTTCTTCAACACTCTTACCATTGTTTTATTAGAGGACTCAGCTAACCCATTCCCTTGAGGGTAGTAGGTAGTGGAATGCCCGATTATGATATTAAATTTTTGATAGAAAATGATAAATTTGGTGGAGTTAAAGACCTGGGCGTTATCTGTTATGATCTTGGTAGGGAAACCAAAATGAGACAAGATGTTCTCCTCCAAAAAATTAATCACCATAGACTCAGTAGCATTTCAGGCTGGGATGGCCTCTACCCACTTCGTGAAATAGTCAGTGGCGGTTAGTATCCATTTATGTTGACCACTAGAGGGCCGGTTTATCTCCCCTATGAAATCTAGCCCCCATTGTCTAAAAGGATCTTCCACATAATTGGGATCATAGGAAAAGGGGCTAGCTTTCTCCTTTCAGTGAAAACTTGGCATTTCTGACATTCCCGAACCTGAGAATGAACTTTTCCAAAGAGTGTGGACTAGTAGAATCTATCTTTCATGATCTTGTGAGTAGTGGTTTTCCAACTGTAGTTACCTCCACAAACACCTTTGTGGAATTCTTCAATTACTTTGTGGGTTTCTCCTTCCACCAAGCATAGCAATAGGATCCCCATAGGGTCTTTCCAGTAGAGCTAGTCGTTCGATATGATAAAATTTTGAGCTTGCAATATCAATGTTCAATATGATAAATTTTTGAGCTTGCAATCTCAATGTTCAGTATTTGGACTTATCCATTGCTAGTGGACACCTCAGAAATAAAAGATAATGGATGATGTTTTCGTACCAAGCCAACGTTTCATATTTGGTATAATTTTTTTGTTTTAAGGTCTTGATATCATTTTGTTGTACTTCCCCTTCATCTTCACTAGCTATTAGATTTATCCCGAAAGCTTGGCATTTGGATTCTGATAGGATCTTGGATAGTTCCTGGCCCTTTGTGAGCTTTGTAGGTTTTATGTCCAATTCATATTCCTAAAACTTGGCAATCCACCTTCCCATTTTTCCCTCACTGTCTCATTGCACCAGAATATATTTGAATGTAGTTGTTGGAACATAGAATTGTGATGTATGACTACAATTTTTTATGTCCAATTCATATTCCTGAATCTTAGCAATCCACCTTCCCCTTTTTCCCTCACTATCTTGTTGCACCAGAATATCTTTGACTGTTGTTTTTTGAACATACGCTGTGATGTCTGACTGCAATACATATACTCTGAATGCCTTCAATGCTTTTACTATAGTGTAGGCATGTTTCTCTAAGATGTTGTACTTCAGTTCAACATCTCTCAAGACTTGCCTAAAGAAGCCGATGGAATGCTCATGACCATACTTATTTTTTTGTAACAAAACTGCAACAATAGTACGAGGAGAAGTGAAAGAAAAGATATAGAAAGGTGTTGAATAATCAGGGTTGACTAGCACCAGTGCTTCAAAAAATGCTTATTTGATTGTAGAAAAGGATTCCTAAGAAAAATGGCTTCATTTTTCATCATTCTCCTTTTTCAGCATGCCTGTAATACCCTTCACTATTTCGGCATAGTTAGGTTACAGGTATAAATCTTCTAAGAAAATTAATTCTTCCCATAAACACTTGGATCTCTTTCTTGTTTCTAGGTAAAGGGATGTGATTGATGGCCTCTACTTTCTTAGGATTTATTTTCACTCCCTCCTATGCCACTATGTGTCCTAGAAGCTTTCCTTCACTTAAGGAAAACTAAGAATTCTTCAGATTTAGAGATAATCCATATCTCCTTCATTTTTCAAAGGTGAGTTTCAATTGCATGATATGCTCTTCATCAGTCCTGGAGAAGATTATGATGTTGTCTAAATATACCACTACAAACTTGTCTTGTTCCCCCACAAATGCTATATCCATAGCTCTTTGAAATGTGGCTCCTACATTTATAAGGCCAAAGGGCATGCAGGCATACATGAAAGTTCTCCAAGGGGTAGTGAATGTCATTTTCTTTTGGTCATCTGGGTGTACTTCCACCTAATTGTAACCTGAGAACTCGTCCATCATGGACGTTCCAACTTAACCAACCACTTTATGTAGTATATAGTCCATCTTGGGCAGTGGGTAGTTATCTTTCAACGATGCTCTGGTAAGGTTCTAAAAATATACACATAATCTTATTTCCCTATTCTTTTTTCGGAGTGGAACTAAGTTTGCTACCCACTCTGAATACCTTAGAGGCACTATGATTTTAGCTTGCAAAAGCTTCCTTACTTCCTTCTCAATAGAGGGGAGTAGTAGAGCATTGATCTGCCTGATTTTTTGTTTACAAGGTTTCATCCAACTTTTTAGAGGAATCTTATGCTGGATAATGTTAGTATCAAACGTCTTCAAATCACCACAAGACCAAGAAAAAACATCTTTATAGACTTTCAAGAGATTTAAATACCTTGTTGATATTGATGATTTGGATTTAAACAGGAGCAAAAAAAATTACAGAGATAACCATAAATATAGAGATGCAACAGAAATAATACTTCATTTCATTAATGTAAAATATTGAAATATGCTTACAAATAGAAATGGAAATAAACTAGCTCGGGCGATGGTAGCTTATCTCTGAGAAGAGATGTGGTGGCTACATGCCTCTGAATTGTGTTAGAATGAGGCTTGAAGGCCTATTTATTGTTGAGAAACAATGGAAAACCATAAACACCCAAAAACATAACCCTAGGAGATGAAGGGCCAAATTATGGGCGCCAAACTATGGGCCCTGTTTGGGTAAATTGGTACATCAACTTCCCGAGGTCGTAACTTTGGCATACGATCTTTCTTTGACGTGCACAATACCTTGTTAGAAAGATATATCCAAGGACTACAACTTTTGAATGAGCAACAACACTCTAAAACCCATGTTGCTGCCGGTTTTCCTAAAAAATGTCATTTAGGGCCTCAAAATGGCTTCGGAAGTTTAGGACCCGAAAAACTGCCAAAAATAGTAAATTGTGCTACAAATAAGGAAACTGAAAAACTAAAAGAAAAAATGGTGGTCCAAGTGGAGTAGGTGGGTGGCCACCAATATCCATATGGAACATTCCTCCCCCCTTAGGAAGCAATGGTCCCCATTGCGTTGAGTTCCTCCATGAGATGAGGAAACTCTGTTGGACTTGGTCCCTGGTGAGCGACTTGCCCTAGTGAAGGAGTTGGCCTGCTTTGACAACTTGATATAGTTGGATCCTTTGATGTCGGGTGTTCTTGATCTGTGTGTCCATGATCCAATCAGTTGTGGCTTGTTCCATGCAATATGGATTTAACTCTGTAGGTGTGAGTTGTTCTACAATGTCTGATGTGTCTAGCAGTGGTGGGAAGTATGGTCGAAGGCGGTCCAAATTGAACACTGGGTGCATACCAAGGAATGGGGGACTACTGAGATCAAATGCATTGTCTCTCATAGCCTTGGTAATTGTGTAAGGACCATATCAGACTGGTCTAAGGTTCCGATAGGCTCCGGTAAGGTGTTCCTTTTGCAAATGCAACCAGAATTCATCACCGACCTGAAACTTGTGTCGAACCCGATGTTGATCATGTTGCTGCTTGTACTTGGCAATTGATTTCTCCAGAATTTCCTCGACCTGCTGTCAGATATTTTGGATGTGCTCAATGAAGTTGTTTGCCTTATTAGTTTTAGACTCGACATGAGCTGAATCTGCCGGAGTAGCTACAAATGGCATGGCCACATCAACAGGACATAGTGGCTGGAATCCCAAGCCCACCCGAAAAGGGTTGTGGCCAGTTGAGCTATGGAGAGCCCAGTTATAGCTGTGTTGGAAATAGGGGAGGCTCTCATCCCATGTGTGTGGATGCTTTGAGTTGTACATGAGTAGAATGTGTACGATCATCTTGTCGAAGACCTCTGTTTCGCCATCAGTTTCAGGATGGAAAGTTGTGGAATTAGTGAGCTTGCTATCCAGCATCGACCAGAGACTAGACCAAAATGTACTAAGGAACCTACTATCCTGATCTGAGATGATAGACTCTGGGATCCCAAAGTGTACCCACACTCATTCAAAGAAGAGTTTAGAAGTGGCTTCTGCTATGATATTCTTCTTGCAGGCCGCCAAAATGGCCATCTTCGAGAATTTGTCGATGACCACAAAACACAGTCCTTGCCATGCTTAGTAGAAGGAAGGCCTGACATGTAATCCATGGAGATGGATTCCGAAGGTCGACTAGGAGTAGGAAGTGGAGTATGGAGGCCATGCTTCTTGATGGTCGGTTTGGAAATGGCACAAGAAGTGTAGGATTTGATGTACTTCCCGACATCTTGTCAAAGATTTGGCCAATAGAAATACTTATGTAGTATCGCCATTGTTTTCTTGACCCCGAAATGCCCAACATCATGAATGTACTGTGCTTCCCAAATAATCTTGGCATGCTCATTTGAAGGAACACAAAGGTGTCCCAAGAGGCATGATAGGGAATCCTGGAGGTGAAAATCGAGAACTTGTTGACCCTCCAAGAGCTTCTAGTATGTGTGTCCGAATTTTGGGTCACTTTTATAGAGAAGCAGCGAATTAGAAGTCTTGTGCCCACAAGAGGCTAGCATGGTGGTTAAGGCCACGACTGGTGGTTAGCTGAGGAAATCTGCAACATTATTGGTGTTGCCCTTCTTATACTTGATCTTCAAATGGAACTGTTGCAGGTATGTGGACCATTTCTGATGGCGGTCATTCTACAACTTCCCTTGTGTCTGTATGAACTACAGTGGTTGGTGGTCTGTGTGGATGATCGTTCCCTTCCCCAAAATGTAATGCTTCCATTATCGGTAAGCTTGCACAATGGAATACATCTCTTTGTCATAAGTGGGATACTTCCAGACAGTGTCTAAAAGTGTCTCACTGTCATATGCCATTGGATGCCACTGTTGAGTAAGGACTGCCCTAATAGCATAGTCAGAGGCATCTATCTCGATCTCAAATGGTTGTTGCAAGTCTAGTAATGTGAGCACTAGTGCAGAGTAGAGGCGACATTTCAACTCTGTGAATGACTTCTGTTGAGATCCAGACCAAAAGAATTTTTCTTTCGCTCCTTCCTTATTGACTTGAATCAAGGGCCAAGTGATATGAGAGAATCCCAGCACGAATGTGGTAGAAATTGGCAAGACCCACAAAGTTGCAGAGCTCTATCAGAGTGGTTGGAGCTGGCCAATCCTAAATGACTTAGATCTTGGTTGGATCCACATGCACCCCCCGTTCATCAATAATGTATCCCAAATACTAAACCTGGGTCATTTCAAAAGTGCATTTCTCCAAATTGGCATATAGCTTGTGTTGTCTCAGTGTTTGGAGAACCTGTCGGATGTGGTGGAGGTGCTCTTCCCAGCTTTGGCTGAAGATCAGGATGTCATCCAAGTATACCACTACAAATGAGTTGGTGAATGGCCACAATATGTCATCCATCAGCCTCATGAAGGTTGCAGGAGCATTTATCAACTTGAAAGGCATAACCAACCATTTGAAAAGGCCCTCCTTGGCTTTGAAGGCAATCTTCCACACATCGGAGGGTTCGATTGGTACCTGGTGATATGCCGACTCCAAGTCAATCTTGCTAAAATATCCCCCCCCCTAGTTGGTCTAGAAGATCATCGATCCGTGAGATCGGGTACCTATTTTGGACAATGATCTTATTCATTACCCAATAGTCAATACAGAGTCTCCAAGTCCCATCCTTCTTCTCTACCAACATGATTGCACTCCCACAGGGTGACTAACTCGGTTAGATGTGACCTTTCTGCAATAGCTCCTGAATCCGCCTCTTGATTTCATCATTCTCCAGAACAAATCGCCGATAGATTGGTCCATTGGGTAGCAACGCACCTGTGGTCAGATCGATGGAGTGCTTGACCTGATAGTGTAGAGGCACCCTTGTGGGGGAAGTGAAGATTTCCTTGTACTCCTCCACAACCTTGTCCATCTATTGTTGTCATGCAGAGGGCCCCTATCCAGAGGTCATGGCCACTGTCTTATTCTTTCCATGAGGGCATATCATCAGGAAAAAAAATTTCCATTTATGGAAATGAGCTTACTACATTGTTTTATAGTAACCAAAGAGATGGTAGTAGGTGGTGCTACCTACAGTATCCTATACAACTTATTTCCCAAAGTATTAATAATAGCATGAGGCCTTGACTCATACACATCATGTCTCTTCCACAAGTATGCTTGGCCTAATAATACATCACAAACATCAAGGGGAGAAACGTCACATAATACCTCATCCGTGAAGGGCTTGATGTTGTATGGAACGCGGCACTACTGGCTCACACAAGGATCCCGTCCTTGGTGAAGCCACCCAATGGTGTACGGTTGTGGATGTGCTTTGGTTGGTAAGCCTAGCTGATTCACGACCTCTACCGAAATGAGGCTCTTTTGGCTCCTACTATCAACAATGAACTATAGCAGGGAACCCTTTACCCACATCTGGGAGTGGAAGAGGCGCTCCTCCTCCTTTGGATCTTCGCGTTCCTCCTAGATCTTCATGGTGGAAATAGTGGCGTTGGGCTTCGCATCGATAATCTACTTCCCTTTGTCATTCCCCTTGTCGGGTTTTAACTCAGAGTGGGAACGTGCATCTGATTCTGAAGCCTTTAGCTCGGCCACCAGTGATTGCTTGGCCCGACACTCACTTGTGTTGTGAATGTAGCTCTTATGGAACTCACACCACTTTCCCGTATCCTTCTTTGGCTTCACGGTGTTTTTATTTTCTTGTAGCTTTGGTGGGATGTCGTGGGATGCCCTGCCTTAGGTTTGTCCTTTGTTCTGCGGTTTGGGGGCAACTTTCCCTTGTTTCGGATTCACAGATCCAAAGTCTCACTTCTTCCATTTAAACTTTTGCTCGATCTTGATAGCATATTGGTATGCAATTCCGAGTGAGGAGATATATAGGAACTCCATCTTGTCCTGGATGTACCTGTGTAAACAGCCACGGTACTTGAGAACCAAATGTTTCTCAGAATCCTTGATACCCAACTTCATGCGAAGGGTATGAAAAACATTGGTAAACTTCGGCACATCTTGGTCCCTTCCCTGTCACAGCATTGTCCACTTTATGTATTTATCCTCATAGCTCCCAACAGGATAGTACTGCTCCTTCATGGCATCCCAAAATGAGTTCCAAGTGGATGTAACTAAAAACAGTGAGCTCGTGCTTTCATCCTTCTGCCCACAGTAGGTTTCCCACCAGTCCTTGACATGGGGGACAACTTTGAGAAGAGAAAAAGTAATATTTTCTCAGCTAGAAAAATCATGAAAAACAAAATATCCTTCTAGCATATTTAACCATTTATCTATGACATCTGCATCTATTTGGCCCTCAAAAATGGGAATTTCAAATTTTACTTGTACCTTAAAAGGAGTGTAGCCTCCATAGTGGCTGCTAGATGGAGATGCACCGTTGATGGGCAACCGTTGAAGGATCTGGGAAAAGTTATCCATCATCGTGTTCCTTTGTTTCTCAAGGGCCTCCTTGAGCAATATTTTGATAGGATATCCTACCCGCTTGTCTTTATTTTCTTCCCCCATGGGTGGCCGTCAAGGTTTGCAAAGCTGATCTTGCAAAAGTTCAACCAGATCGAGCCCTAACTCCTTATATCCCAACCTCGTTGGGGACATGCAAGGAAAAATAGAGAAAGAGCAGACCACTCTGATACCACTGATCTGGATTTAAACAGGAACGCAACAAATTACAGAGATAACCATGAATACATAGATGCAGCAGAAATAATACTTCATTTCATTAATGTAAAACACTGAAATATGCTTATAAACAGAAATGGAAATAAACTAGCTCAGGCGATGGTAGCTTATCTCTAAGAAGAGATGTGACGGTGACATGCCTCTAAACTGTATTACAATGAGTCTCGAAGGCCTATTTATTTTTCAAAAACAATGGAAAACCCTAAACATCCAAAAACCTAACCCTAGGAGATGAAGCGCCAAACTATGAGCCTCGTTTGGGTAAATTGGTACATCAACTTCCCTGGGTTGTAACTTTGGCATACGATCTCCGTTTGATGTGCACAATACCTCATTAGAAAGATATATATGAGGACTACAAGTTTTGATTGAGAAGCATGAATCCATGACCCATATTGCTCCCAATTTCCCAAAAACGTCGTTTAGGGCCTCAAAATGGCTCCGGAAGTTCTGAACCCGAAAAACTGCCAAAAATAGTAAATTGTGCTACAAATAAGGAAACTGAAAAATTGAAAGAAACAATGGTGGGGTTCGAAGTGGAATAGGCGAGTAGCCACCAATATCCACTTGGATCAAATGGAAGTTGAAAGATATTATGAGATGTTAAGTTGACACTGAGATTGCTTAATTTTATGTAAACATCCCAAAGCAACCCTATTTATTTTCAGGGTGGTGTCTTCACCCATTAGACAAGAAATTGTGGGTAAAACAGGCTAAACAAATGCCTTAAAGAGAGTCAATGGAAATCATATATCTGAGGGTATGGTTTTGACCTCTAGGGTCAGGATTTTCTCCAAGAATGATTGCTTCTCTCTAGCTGGGAGTGCTATGAAATAATCGGCTAGGGAAACATCAGTGAACATGTACATAGTAGAGGATTCAAGTAAATTCAGAGCTCTTTTGATTAAGAGAGGTTTTATCTCGAGGATTATAACCCCTGAAGTAGAAACGAAGTGGTTCCTCTCCTTTTAATAAGAGTCGGCCAACCAAGTTACAAACTCAGGGAGGTGATAAACTGGATGGATAATATGATAGTACAACCCATAATTCACAACCCTAAAAGGGTCCTCATTCCTCACATAGTCAGTGAACATTTCATAGTAGAGGTATGTGAGTGGAAAGGGACAAATAGGGTAAGCTATTTGGATCTCGGTGTCCGTTACAAGCCTGAAACCGATGCTTTTGATGTCATTAGTGTTGGGGGTTGCAGGAGTCGTATGCTTCATTCCTTTGAATAAAAAAAAAGTAAAAAATAATGAGGTCGGGGTGACGGGTTACCTAGATCCTGCAGGGAGGAATGAAAATGACTTGGGAAGGCATCCTTGACGTTTGGAAGTGTGCAGAGAGATGAATCATGTGTTGTTTTCCAAGCGAGATGTTCTTTGACTTGGACTAAAATATCGATGTCGAGCAATAGATTTAGGGTTTAGGGGAGAGCCAACATGTCGGACCAGTTGAATGGTTTTCCTTCACTTTACAATTGATATAACATAGCAACCCAACTCTATGGGAAGGTCTATGTACTCCCTTTGCCATACAAGTAGTATGCGAAGATGACCAAGAACTGGTATGCCTTCATGAATGTCTTTGTCCTATATATCTGGTTAGGTGCCATCCTGAACTTTGTTGGCTCCTTTACCTTTTGCTTCAAGATGTATCTTATGTCCATGAAGTTGTTAGGAGTGTAGAATTGTGCATCCATCTTTCTCACCGGCAATGGAAAATGATACATCTCCTGATAATCCTCCGTGCTAAAGGAAGTGAGCCTTTCTCCACTGACACTGCTCAATATCATTATCTCAGGATCAATGTGTGAGACAATCCAGTGGATCACATTTGTGTAAGGGAACAAGGGAAACCTGCATGCAACCTTGTATAATCCTAACTTATGGATGTTCACATAGGCCTATCAATCCTCCAGATTCTCCGTAAAGCTGCTTGAGAAAATGGTGTTGATGTATTTCCATGTGATATTGATGTCTTTCTCGATGAAAAGGTGTGCGTGTGTGTGTACAGAGGCAAGATCATAGTCCCATGTTCAACAAAATCCCCAATGCTTCTTTCAACTGTGTCTTTTGATCTAGCTCTCTTGGAGGCCATGATGCCTATACTAATGAGAATTTTCTCAAAAAGTTGTGGTCCCTGGAGATGGCGAAGACACTCATGGAAAGACAACGTCAGCTAAAAACATCAAACAACTTTGAGAAACATTCAAGCAACAAACTGGTGACTTTTGGGCAAGATGTCACAACATTGACTTCGGGAAGTTGGGAGACTGTCAGGTGGATCTGCGCATTGCGCAGTCCCAGCTACCAGTGAGGCTGATTGTTGGTTGAATCTACGTAATGCACAGTCCACTGAGGTTGACTGCTGACTGAAACTATGCAATCCGTAGAACAGTCAGGCAAAGTTGTTGGCTGGAGTTGCCGATTGCATAGTTATAGTGGGCAGGACTAGGCACTACCTCCCAGGATTACACAGACCACAACTGGGAGACAGTGTGGGCAACCTCTGTGTAATTCTTGGAGGCAAGGCAGAGCCTTGACTACCAGGAATACACAGAGCATGATGGTAAAGACAAAATCTAGACGAAGTCAACTCAGATCTGCCCAATGGAAACCTAAAACACGAAGGAGTGAATGCATGTGTGAAGTTGGTGCATATCTAAGTGAAATAAACATGCATGCAATTCAATAAAGTGCAGAAATCAGTCAAATGACAAAACCAAGAAGCTCATGAAGCGAGTCACCAAAAAGGTGACTGTGAGTGCAGAAACAGCGTTATGTGTGTGACACTAAGGAAAGGTAATGCAAAAATTGAAAAAACACTTATATAAGCTAAAATACATTGAAAATCCAGTGGTCGTTCAATAAAACCAAGGAAAAATCACTTATTCAAGCTGAAAACTAAAAAGTGATAGAAAAAGCGGCAAAAGGCGTGAAAAGAAAAACTTACCCAGAAAAGTTGCGTCAACTATGTTGAAGTTTCTTAGATGCCTCAAGAATGCTATAGTTCCAAGATCGAATGTGAAGAATGAGCTCTAAGGCATCATTTAAATAGATTTGGCGAAATTAGGGTTTATGATGTGCATGCCACAAATCTAGGAAAAAGTAACACTTGGTGGGGAGTTTCTAAAGTTAATTTTGCATGTAACTCATGCTGCTAAAAATAGATCCCTAAAATCTAGGGATGTTTTTTAGCATTTTTATCTTTTTCCTTTTCAGGAAAAGTTCCCTAGCATGCAAAGAAGGGTTGTGCAATTGTGGATGGAATTGGGGAACTTTCCGGCACATGCAACGAACACCAACTGAGGGAAAACTTTTATGTTATTTTTGGATTGACAGGCCTTGGCTAACTGGCCAGGTCTACACAATTTTTAAGAGTAGTGATGCTAGGCCACTCTGCGAATTTTTGGAGAGTAGTGCAGGTGGCCAGTTTTGTGCAATTCTGGAGAACAATTTAGTTGGCCTAGGCTGCTCTGCACATTTTCTGGAGAACATTGTAGCTGGGACAATTCTACGCATTTTTGGAGGGCAGTGCAGTTGGCCTAGCCTGCTCTACACAATTCTAGAGAGTAGTTCCATCTTGCTAAAACTACACATTTCTGGAGAGTAGTGCTAATTGATGTGCTCTGTGAAATTTCAAGAGCAAGGCTGGTTGGCCTGCTCTACGCAATTTCTAAGTGCAGGGTAGTTTTTAGTTTGCTCTGTACAATTTCCAAGTGCAAGGTAGCTTTCAGGTTGCTCTGCGCAATTCCTGAGGGGAAGACAAGTTGTCCTCTAGATTTGTGTAATTTTTCCCAATAGCTGATTACTAGGTGTGAAACAAGTGTTGGGTGTGCTTGTGGTTGACTGACAAGACAAGTGATTTGAACACAAGCTGTTAAATGACTTATGAAATCAAATAAGCATAAGTACCTGATCAATGAAGGGAAGGAAACATTTTGGAGGGTGGTTGTAGCTGCTACAATAGAAGGGGGGCTCATTAGTGTGCTTGATGAGTTAAAGAAGGCTAGAAGAAAGAAACGGAAACTAAAATAATAGTTGCAAAATGCTCAAGAAGGTATGTATAACTCAGACAATGAGAAATTTGTTTATAAAAATAAAATAAAATTGAAGAAACCACTAAAAGAAAAGATAATTTAGCTCTTCTACTAGAAGAAAAACAAGGACCATGTGAGAAACTAGAAAAAGAGAATAAGCATCTAAAGCAGAAGTTGTTCAAAGGAAAGAAGGAAATCATATCAAAAAAATGCAAAGGAAAAATTTTGTCCTTGAAAGTCAAATTAGAAGAAGCTAAATGAAAATAAGTTCTTAATGGTT
Source organism: Pinus taeda (assembly GCA_000404065.3). Classification (NCBI taxonomy): domain Eukaryota; kingdom Viridiplantae; phylum Streptophyta; class Pinopsida; order Pinales; family Pinaceae; genus Pinus; species Pinus taeda. The sequence continues at coordinate 44,334 of APFE031265626.1, forward strand.
TGATTCATGAATGGGAAGAAAAATTTCAGAGTATCGAGGTAGAATTTTTCACTCTAAGAAAGGATCTTGAGAGACTAGAGATCGAGAAGAGTGTAAATGAAAATTTTGCAGAAGGATCAAGAAAGATAGATTAGATTCTGAATAGTCAAAGGTCTCCTGAAAATAAAACAGGTCTGAGATATTCTAGACCACAATAACCTTCTGTGAGGAAGATGAACTTCAGGTCCATAGGATTTGAGGAACCTTATAGCTATGCAAAGGCACATGAAGAAAGAATCAAAGAATATAGAAAGGGAGCAAGCAAGAGAGGATCCCTTCATTGGAAAAAGAAATCCAACTTCTCAAAGGATTCATACCATCGAAGAATAAATCATTTGACAAGACAACGAAGGTACCTTCATGTATAAACTCATGAACTTTCCAAATTCAGGTACTCTAATATATTTTATGGTCATTGTTATAAATGTCACATATTTTGACATAGGATACTGATTTTAGAAGAGTCAAATTTTGAAAGAGATGAAAATTTCAGATACAATAAGTATCAATATTATAGATCTCAAACTCTCACTCCATAAATAGAAATCCCTTCACTCCCCTAATAAATGATATTGAATTCTTCAAATGTAATAATTTTGGGCACAAGGTAAGTGAATACAGAATTAGATTTGAGCACTCATTTAAGTCTCAAAATTCTTGGAAACCAATGTTTCAAAAGGAGAAGAAGAATTGGAAATGTAAGTCTGGAAAACGAATGGAATGTGGAACTGCTATGTCAGCACATGATCAAGAAAACATGTGGTAAGTGGATAGTGGTTGTTCCAAGCACATGAAAAGGGATAAAAGTAAAATCTTGTCTCTAAAAGAAAAATAACAAGGTAACAATGTTACGTTCGACAACATTTCTCCAACAAAAATTAAAGGCAAAGGCATAGTCAATATTGATGAAAAGACTAAAGCTCAAAATGTATTGTATGTAGAGGGTCTCAATCACAACTTTCTTACTGTAAGATATATGTGTGATAATGACTATAACGTGACCTTTGGATCCAAATTATGATATATGAAATGAAAATAATGGAAAACTGTGGAAAAGGTAGTCAAAATGCACAATAATGTATATGTGTTTAATGACTCTCGAGTAATATTCTATTTGAGCAAGACAAATGAAACCCAATTATGGAATAGGAGACTGGGTGATATGAATCTTCATAAGAACTTCTTCTCTATTCAAGTCTCTTAGCATATGGAAATATTCCTTGGATGAGATATTTTGGCAATTTTCCTTATCCTTTCATGATGTTTTCCATAAATTTCTCCTTAGGGAAGAATCCTTTTGACAAGAGGATTATGATAGAATCTCCCATAACCATAACTGTGTCCACTTATTTCCCTTTGTCTAACACAAGTCGTTGGTAAAGACCATATATATCTAATTGATTATTTTTCTATGACTAAGAACCCATGAGAACCTAAACATATTGTCCTCCTCAGGGTCATAGAGTACCTATACCCCTCTTCCACCCCTAGGTTTCATTTGGATGCCCCATAAAAATAGAGAATTCATCCTTGTTGCAAGCTCTTCCATGCTCTTAATACTTCCTCTGTAAGTCTTAAATTCCAAATTTTATCTATTTCAATCATGTTCCATCCTATGTTTTGGGAAAATTTGTCCAAAACTATAAACTTTTTAATCCAATCCAATTTCATTTGATTTAAGGTTTGTTGCGAAGAGTTCTAGCCTATCTTTTGAGCTTGAAACTCAACACACAATGAGATTAATTTCATCATTGTGTTGTGGGGAGGAGTATTCGTGTTATTAAATAAGGCATTATTCCTTGTTAGAAATACTTTCCAACATATTGTAACAGCCCTGGTCAAAAATTCATGTAAAAAAAATACAAGGCCAAGGTCATGGGACACATATTCCAAGCTAAATGGTCGGAAAAACATCCTAGTGGGTGTTTATTTTGGTTATTATGGCTAAAAGAAAATGGTGAAGGCAATGGAAAAGGCTTTGGAAAGGAAATATGGCATTAATTGGCATTTTATTTATGAAAATAATGGAAAATAGGAGAAATGGAAGGTGAAAGGTCATAGGTTACATGTGAGGGGGAAAAGGAAGGAAAACAATGGAAAATGAAGAAAATAGAGGCCTCATTGATGAAAAGGCTTATGAGGATTAGTTCATAGACTTTTTTCAGTTTGGTTTTGGAGTGCTCTCTCTATTCTCTCTCTCTCACACTTTGACACTTAGAGTTTTCTTGGAGCACTTCAGCATTGGATTAAGAAAATCAAAGAAGGAAAGAGGAAGCAAAGATCAAGCAAGGAAGATAAGGATCAAGTGGCTACTATGAGATTATTTGAAGGTATTGAGTTGCATGTATGTTTTCCTTGCTAGTTTTGGCATGCATGGTTATGCATGTGTGTTCTTGGTTCTCTTGCTGACATTGGCATGGGGCTTTCCAAGCGTGACAATGTTCTTCAGCCTTGCATTTCCATTTCTGGATAGCTATGGTGTGATGGGGTTCTCATGTTTTGGTTGAGCTAGATTGTTGGATGGATTTGAAGCTGACTGAGGTGGATCTCTGAAAGAAAAGAACACATGGCCTAGTGATCCCTGAACCAGACTGTGGATCGTGGTAAAGCCACTAACATAGTAACCCCTGAACCTGACGTGGGTTGCGGTAAAGCCAAGTATTGTGTGCCTTGGTGGGCCTAGGAATCCTTGATCGGTGAATGGAAAGATATATGGTAAAGCCTAGAGGTTGGAGTCTCAGTTAGGGCCTAGTGATCTGGTGTGGATTGTGATAAATCCTAGAGACTGGAATCTTAGTTAGGGCTTAGTGATTTGATGTGGATTGCCGTAAATCTTAGATACTGGAGATGGGAAAATTCCTCATGATGTAGATTGAGAAATTAAGTGGCATCCATGTTTATTTGTGGCCTAGTGATCTGGTGGGGATTGAGGTAAAACCTGGTATTTTATGTTTATTCTTTTGGCATAGTGATCTGGTGGGTATTGTGGTAAATCCTTGTTCTATTGATGAGGGTGAGGTGGTTTAGCCTCGAGAAGCCTTGGTTGAGTTTTGGTTATGAGTCCCACATTCATGCTTGGAATATGGCACGAAGGTGATTGGCTAAAGAAATATTTGGTTCATCCAATCTATGGTCAGGTGGTTCATGGAAGTCCCATATCTAGTTGGCTTATGCATTCATTCATAAGAGTTCCTTCTCCTTGATATTTCATGTGTAAATGTACTGGTTCATATGTGGTATTTATGGATGTTGTATCCTTATTATTTATGTTGGTTATATGTTGGTTATGAGCATGTTTTATGACAATAATGATGTATGGATCTCATCATGTTTTGGTTGATAAATGAATGAACAATGAATATATGACCTAACAGATGATAATGCAGATAATGTGATAAGGCATAAATTATTCCTTACAAATCTTAGATAAGTATGAGACCCCTATGCTGTTGTTATAACCTGTAGATTACATGTGCACAATGTGTTCAACGAAATGTTTGTCATGGTTAGGATTGGTTAGGTCAATTCCTTGATCAAGTTTTGTGTTAGAGTATTTTTCTTGGTGTCATATATTTTCTTGGAACGTCTCATCGAGTTTCAGGTAGTGGTTTGGAGACTAGCCCTGAAAAAGTGGCTTAAATCTCGCAGTATCTGGGACAAAACTGATTGAAAAAGACTGTAGTCTCTCCCTTGAAGGCATTATGGGAGCGACTGAAGGGTCCCAGGCACATGAATGCCCATGTCATGGGAGGGGCTGAAGGTTTAATTCATTGAAAGGCTAGGTTAACTCAGGGTTTGGGAACTTGGAGTGGTATATTAGCTCTTGGGGGTCTTGTAGCACCTTAGGGAGGTCTGTAATGCATTGGTTCATTAGTTCCACTTCCTTAATTTCACTTAAGGAGTTGAATAATATCATAGTAAATCTTCATCACATGTTTACCCTGGTGGACCGTTAGCTTGGATAAATGTGGAAGGAGGGCGTTTCCAAAGTGGTAATGGAGTATGGTTCAGCACTTGGAATGTATGGGCAGAATGTGTTATTTATGCTTGTGGTCTATGTGATTTTTGTGTATGCATGGTGCTGGTCATTGTTACAGTTATTTTGTCATGTACAAGATGATGATGTTGTTGGGATGTGTTTGTCATGCATAAAGGTCAGTTATATATGTGTTCATTATGCATGCTAGTCTATGTATGTTTGTTATGAATATGTTATGGTTACGATTATGCATTCATAGTAGATCAGAGATGAATTGTGAGATTCATTGTTGCATTTTATGTCATCATGATGCTAATGTGTTGGTTGAGATAGAGCAAGAGATATAGATTATTAGAGTGAGGTTGTGTTATGCAACCAGCTCAAAAAATATAAGAAAGAGATAGATCAATTACTTCGAAAGTAGCCTCTTTGAGAGGGGAACCTACTTTACATTACATAAAATGAACAATTTTTCGATGATAGAAATGACAAGACACCTTTCTATATATAGGATTCTAAGGGGTCACAATATGATTAGAGCCAACATAACAATAATAATGTAAGGGCACAACTAACAATAGTGGTCTATTATGGGGCACAATAATAAAAATATGGGGACAACATGGTTACAACAATAAAAATAAAGGGTACAATGAGAATAATAATAAGGGAATACACTAGTATTATAGGGAACTAACATACCCCTCTCCTTCGAAATAGTGTTGTCCTCAATGCTTGAGTAGTTATGGATGCTTCTGTATAAAGTTCTCATCCTCCTATGTGGAATGTTCAGCGGGTAAGTTCTTCCACTTTATGAGATACTCTGAAATTGATCGATTTCATAGATGTCAAGTTCTTGTTTCTGTGACTACTTTAGGTTCCAATATGATTTTTCCTTCCTTGTCAAGTTTTGGTAATATTGTTTAAACTAGGAGCTTGTCACCTATAATCTTCTTTAATCATGAAACATGGAAAAATGGGTGCACTCAGGAAGATGCAGGAAGTTCCAATTTGTATGCCATAGTACCAATATTTTCCAACACCTTGTATGGACCATAATACTTTGGTGATAATTTATTATCCTTCTTAGGCACTAAACTTCGAGGTAAGATAAGATTGTCATATAGGTGTTGTATATTTGGCATGTAGGTATGTTAGTTAATGGATTGTTATATGAATTACAATTTTATACATATATGAGATTCTATTGTTGTTGTGGTTACATGCATGATATATGCTAGTTGATCAGTGTAGTCATATGCACATGTGTCAGATAATCATGAAGGATAGTAACTTGTTGTTGTATGCATTGTGGTCATATGCCTAATGATTATGGTCATTGCAACTGAGGTATTGATGTTATTATGTTTTGTGCTAATTTCGATTAACGTATGTAGCTGATTATGGTTATGACATTCAAGTATGAGTTAATATATTGCGATATGATGTCATATTAATCTAGACCGTTTTCTGCAGATGTGACAACTTCCCCTAAGATACATTTAAGGTATGAGTTTGATTATGTCATCTATTTTGTGTTTGAGTGTTGATTATGTCGTCTATTTGTTGTTTTAGTGTTTGATTATGTCGTCTATTTGGTGATTAAGAGTTTGATGTCTATTATGTCGTCTATATGTTGTTTGAATGCTTGATTAATTGCATGATATGAGTATGTGTCTATAATATTGCATGACGGAATGCTCTTGTTTTAAGATGCTTGTACTAACACAATATGTTCTGAGACAAATGATATGTACTTGAGTGTAAGTGGGTGATAGTTGTAGCATTATGACTAAAGGCTATGAGTTGACTATTGATTATGGCATGGTTGTTAGTCTTGGTAAACGCTGATTTGAAATTCATAGACATGATACCTTAGTTTTCGGAACATGTGACTAACATGTCTGAACAGTTGTAAGGAAACATGCTTGGTACTAGCATGACAAGGTAATAGTTGTTGTGTTTATATAACTAACAGTTGGGTGATGTGATATTACATAATAAGACTCAATTGTAGCAAGGTAAATGGTAAAATGAACGAAGTGGGTAAGAATTACTTTGGCTATGTTTGGAAATCCTAATTCCAAATGAATGATTGCTTTACATACATGAATTCTTCTTAACCTTGATTTTGTTTGATATTATGTGGATATATGTTGTATTCATGAACATTTATTTGACAGGTATATTAATTATTTTCTATTTATAGCTAGGTTCGTCAAGGGAATTTGAGTCCTTTGAAAGATGGTATGGATGTTTTCAGTTACAGGTCAACGTGCTTGGCATAACAAGGTAAGTTAACTAGTATATTTTTATATTGCAATATTATGGTAAAGAACTTCAGGAATACGACCATGTGGGACACTGGTTCCCAATAATGTCCATTGATTGCCATGAGCATGCTATGACCGGTATGATGGTTTTTAGGTAGGTATATTCCTTGGTTGTTTTAAATTCTTATGCAAGGAAACCTTGCTAAGGGATGGATCACCAGAGATAGTGGATACTGGGGAACTTTGAAGGTGAGTGACTACATGGAAGGGGGTGACCAAATTACCTGAGGGACTGTGTAGCAGAGAAGGGAAGGTTGAGGATGGAGTTTTTTTGGTCATTAGCATTGACATATGGAATAATATGCATATCGGGAGTGTGCCTGGGAATGATGAGCCAATAACTATTCACTAAGAGGACAAGTGGTGCAAAATTATAGCACTAGACATTGGATGCAGCTTTGATTTTGGCAATGGATTCTGGAATTCCTGGGAAGGAGATGAATCATGCTACTACTTTCAGGGTGGAGGTGTAAGCCTCTAGATTCCCTTGTTGCTAATGCATATATCCTATCCTTTTATTTGTTGGTTGAGCATATGTGTATACATGTATATTGTTGTAAATACTGTATTGAGTTGGATTTATAAAGCTCCATAGAAGGTATGATTATTTTCTGGTCGAAGAAAATGTGCATGAGTATGTTTGGTTGTTATTGTAAATACCATAATGAGTTGTGTTATAAAGCTCCAGTAAAAGGTACGTTCATCATGTTTTCAGCTGTGGTCATTATAAATACTGCAACAAGTTGTGTTATAAATCTCCATGGGTAGTATGTTTTCTTTTCATTGGTTTGCTGGTTTATAAGTGTTATTGAACACTGAGGATGGTGTTCCCCCAAGGGGGAGGGTTTTGTAACAACCCTGGTAAAAAATTCATGTAAAAAAAATATAAGACCAAAGTCACGAGGCACGTAATACAAGCTGAATGGTGGGAAAAACATCTTAATGGGTGTTCATTTCAGTTGTTATGCCAAAATAAAAATGGTAAAGGCAATGAAAAAGGCTTTGGAAAGGCAAAATGACATTAATTGGAATATTATTTATGAAAATAATGGAAATTAGGAGAAAGGGAAGTTGAAAGGTCACAGGTTGCATGTGAGGAGGAAAATGAAGGAAAATAATGGAAAATGAAGATGATAGAGGCCTCATTGATAAAAAGGCTTCTGAGGATCAGTACATAGTTTTATCATTTTTGTTTTGGAGCTCTCTCTCTATTCTCTTTATCTCTCACTCTTGGAAACTTAGAGTTTTCTTGGATAAATTCAACATTGGATCAAGAAAAGAAAAGAAGGCAAGAGGAAGAAATTATCAAGCAAGGAAGAGCACAATCAAGAGGCTACAGTGAGATTATTTACAGGTATTGAGTTGGATGTATGATTTTCTTGCTAGTTTTGGCATGCATGCTTATGCACGTGTGTCCTTGGTTCTCTTATTATCATTGGCATGGGTTTTTCCAGGTGTGACAATGTTCTTTGGCATTTCCATTCCATTTCCAGATAGCCATGGTGTGATGGCGTTCTCATGTTTTGGTTGAGCTGGATTGCCATATGGATTCAAGGTGGATTTCCGAAAGAAAAGAACACATGGACTAGTGATCCCTGAGTCAAAGTGTGGATTGCAGTATAGACACTGGCCTAGAAACCCTGAACTTGACTATGGGTTGTGATAAATCTAGGTATCATGTGCCTCGGTGGGCCTAGGAATCCTCGACTAGTGAATGGAAGGATATATGGTAAATCCTTGATGTGGGTGCTCTCCATCACGCCTAGGAATCTCAGGATGGGATATACAGTAAAACCTGGAGTGTGGAGTTTCGGTTAAGGCCTAATGATCTGGTGTGGATTGTGGTAAATTCTAGAGACTAGAGTCTCGGTTAGGCCCTAGTGATCTGGTGTGGATTGCGGTAAAATCCTAGAGAATAGGGTGTAGGTGGAAAAATTTGGTGGCATCCATGCTTGTTTATGACCTAGTGATCTGATGGGGATTGCGGTAAAGCCTAGTATTGTATGTTTATTCTTTTTTCCTAGTGATCCAGTGGGGATTATGATAAAGAATGGTTCTATTGATGAGGGTGAGGTGGTTTAGTCTCTAGAAACCCTAGTTGAGTTTTGGCTATGAGTCCCACATTCATGCTTGGAATATGGCACGGGGGTTATTGGTTGAAGAAAGGTTTGGTTCATCTAATCTATGGACAGGTGGTTTATGGAAGTCCCATACCTGGTAGGCATATGCATTCATTAATAAGAGTTTCTTCTCCTCAGTATTTCATGTGTAGATGTACTAGTTCATATGTGTTATTTATGGTTGCTTGTATCTTTGTTCTTTTTTTGGTTATATGTTAGTTATGAGCATGTTTTATGACAGTTGTGATGTATGGCTCTCATCATGTTTTGGTTCATAAATGAATGAAAAATGACTATATGATCTAATAGACAATAATTCAGCTAATGTGATAAGGCATCAATGCTTCCTTACGAATCTCAGATAAGTATGAGACCCCTATGCTCATATCTATTGTTATGACCTGTAGATTACCTGTGCACTATGTGTTTGATGAAGTGTTTGTCATGGTTAGGCTTGGCTAGTTTAATTCCTTGATCAATATTGTATTATAGGATTTGTCTTGGTGTCATTTATTTTCCTGGAAATTCTCATCAACTTCTGGGTAGTGGTTTGGAGACCATCCCTAAAAAAGTGGTTTGAATCTCGAAGTATCTAGCATAGAACTAGCTGAAAAAGGCTATAGTCTCTCCCTTGCAAGCCTTGTGGGAGTCACTAGAGGGTACCAGTCATGCATTCCCATGTCATGGGAGTGACTGGGGGTTTAATTCATTAAACGGCTAGGTTAACTTAGGGGTTGGACACCTGGAGTGGTATATTAGCTCCTGGGGGTCATATAGCACCCGAGTGAAGTTTGTAAGGTGTTGGTTAATCAATTACACTTCCTTAACTATAATTAGGGAGTTGAATAATGTCATAGTAACTCTTCATCACATGTTTACTCTGGTGGTCCAATTAGATTAGGTAAATGTGGGAGGAGGATGTTACACATATAAATTTTGAGAGAGATTCCCAATAATTTTTTAAGAGAGGATTCCTCAAAAAACTTCTAGAATAATTTCTTATCTAGGAAGAGAAGAATTATGTTATACAACCATCTCACAAAATGAAAGAAGAGATAGATAAACGACTTCAAAATTAGCCTCTTCGAGGGAAACCTCCTTTACATTACACAAATGAAAAATTCTTCGATGATACAAATGACAAGACCTCCTTTCTATATATAGGAGTCTAAGGGGTCACAATATAATCAGAGCCTACATAACAATAATATTGTAAGGACACAAAAATAAAAATAGTGGGCTTCTATGGGGCATAATAATAACAATATGGGGACTACATGGGCACAACAGTACAATAAGAGGGTTGCACTAATAACAATAAGTGCTACATGAGTAGTCCTAACATTCCCATCTCTTTCAAAAAAGTGTTTTCCTCAATGCTTTAGTAGTTCTGGATACTTCCTTATAAAATTCTCATCCTCCCACGTGGAATATTCAACAAGTAATTTTCTCCACTTTATGAGATGATCTGAAATTGATCGATTTCATAGTTGTCGAGTTCTTGTTTCCATGACTGCTTCAGGTTCCAATATGATTTTTCCTTCCTCGTTAAGTTCTGACAGTATTGTTTGAATTGGGAGCTTGTCACTTATAACCTTATTTAAGCATGAAACATGGAGAACTGGGCGCCCTCAGGAAGATGCAAGAAGGTCCAATTTGTATGCCATAGTACCAATCTTATGCAACACCTTGTAAGGACCATAGTACTTGGTGATAATTTATTATCCTTCTCATCTTGCTTGAGGGAAATTTGTTTGTATGGTTGTAGCCATAAAAATACCCAGTCACCTACATCAAAACTTCTTTCGCTGCGATGTTGATCTCCCTGTTGTTTCATTCGATTATGTGCCAAGGTGAGGTTATCCTTTAAGAGTTGGAGAACTTGTTGTTTATGCTCGATGCGATCTTCCACTACTTGAACATTAGAATGATTTTCCAAGACTTTTTGGACATATTGAGAAATAGATGATTTTGAGACACAGATGGAGCAATATTTTGATCTACATGATGTGCAACCGAGTGGAGCCAAAATCTTGGTGAACCTTGTGTACGAATTTCAGATCTTGGTTTGCTCTATTTTCGGAGATATGTATTGAATAGTCCAATGCTCTCCATTCCAATGGGTGGTGTTGATGTTGTACTAGGAGTCCAATGGTTACAATATTTGGGTACGATATCTTTCAATTTTCAATAACTTTTGTTGATTTTTTTGGGAAGGAAAGGAAGTTGAATTAAGGGGTATCACACGGAAACTAGGAAAGATAATCAACTCTGATACCAAATTGAAAGCATCTCACAAAATAGAAGAAGAGATAGATCAACAACTTCAAAATTAGCCTCTTCAAAGGGGCAACCTCCTTTAGATTACACAAATGAACAATTCTTAGATGATACAAATGACAAGACTTCCTTTCTATATATAGGAGTATAAGGGATCACAATATAATCAGAGCCTACATAACAATAATATTATAAGGGCACAACAGTAACAATAGTGGGCTTCTATGGGGTATAATGATAATGATAGGGGGAATAAATGGGAACAAAAATACAATAAGGGGGTTACACTAATCACAATAAGGGTTACACTAGTAGTCCTAACAAATTCTTAAAAATTGGAGTGCCATTTCACTTTACTAGAGAGTTGGGAAATTTCTTCCATCCAAAACTCTCTAGTATAATCAAAATCTAGAAAGATATGGGAGATGCTTTATGCTTGATGCAACGAAAGAGGATACCCAGAGGGGCCATGAATGCCTCTTTCTTGAATTCTGATTTGTCAAATTTTTTCTATTAGAAAGAAGCTAGCACAAAGAGTTTACCTATGGATTGATGTTGGCTTTCCATATTTTTTTCCAAGTGTTAAGATTTCAAGGAACTCTGGACTAGAAGAGAAGAGTGACATGTCCCTCCTTCACCAAAATAAGCAAGGAATTCCATCTTGCCTAATGTGCTTCCTTTGATTTCCATGGCATGCATTCCACTAGTTGATCATGAAGCTTGAAGACCAAGTGTTAAATATTTTGTGGAATATTCCTAAAGTTCCATCTAGTCCAATTACCTTCCTCATCCCAATTAGAAGTGTCATCTAGGGTGAATTTTCTTTGAGCACATAAGAATTCTCTTGGTGGAAGAAACCCCTAGAAACATTTTAGTGGCTTGTTGATCCATTATTTTATCACTCCATAGGTTTATATTTCCCCATTTCTTGGTTTCCAATATAGACCTAAACAAATTATAAGGAACCCTAATACAAATGATTTCCAGATTAGGGGGCACCCTCATGAGGCTTAAATTGAATCCATACTTCTTATTCTTTCTCCTTTAAGGTATTTTTCCTTGACAACTACCTTATACCAATCTTCTTCTTGGGTGATGAATCTTCTTCTTTCCCCTATTTATTTATTCATTAACATAGGGTCCCTAATGCCAAGCCCTTCATGATTTTTAGGATGCTTCACAATATCCCATTTAATTATACTTATTTTTCCCCCTTCCCATAAAAACTTACAAATTTCCTTTGCCAAAATAAAGATAATGCTTTGTGGAGAAAAAAGCGTTGATAATTGATAAAGTGGTAAAGCAGAGAGGATTGCTTTGATCATTCGAACACACCCTACCATATTGACACATCTATTCCACCAAGAAAAAAAGATCCTTTGAATTTTGAAATAACACCTTCCCGAGATTGGGATTAATGTGATTTTAGGAAAATAGGAATGCCTAAATACTTAAATTTTTTCCATGTTTCCTCCTATTGAAAACCCATTATTCTTCCAATTCTTCTTTTCTTTCTAAATGAGATATTCCATGTATAAATATGAAAATTCCCATAATTTGTTTGACCCCGCAAAGCTTCAAGGAAATTATTCATGCTCCTTTTAAATTATCTTGATATTATCGAGGAAGCTCCACCTATCAAAAGTGTATCATCATCAAATTGAGAGTGATTGATGCTCTTTCTACCTCTGACAAAATTGATTCCTTAGAAGTGTTCACATCTTCTTTCAAATTCCAATCTGCGGCCAAGGGAATCTTCCATAATGATATGCAAAGAGGGAGATAAGGGGTAGCCTTGGTGAAGGCCTCACAAAGCATGAAAAAACCCAACCACTCTCCCTTTAGCCAAAGGGACAATTCAATGCAATTTTATGCAAAGAGAGACCCAATGAATGAATTTAATATCAAACCAAATTTTTTCATCACCTTAAATAGGAATTCATGACTCACTCTATTAAAAACATTTTCCATGTTAAGTTCGACAATCATGCCTTCATCTCCCTAATTTTGATTAAAATTGATAAACTCTTGAAAAAGAATGATGTTATCATTTTCCTCTCGTGCTCTTTATTTTTCCTATATTAGTTTTGAAAACAAAAAATTACTTGAGTCTTCTGACAAAATTTTTAGAAATCACTTTATACGAAACATGACAAAGCTAAAATGGGCCTTACTCTTGAAAAAAGAAAGTAGAACTTAATTCTTTTAGAATCAACAAAGAATATCTAATTTCACCCATGCAATTATTCTTAAGAATATAACGTACCATTCTGCAAAAATTGATTCTTATTACCTCTCAAGGGAATTAAGCTTTCGATATTTTAACATAAAGTAATGGTGAATTTGTTATCTTCTTATTGTGCGAGTATCGTGGAAACATTGTAATGGGTATAAATGGTTATTTTATTGTGGAAATGTTGTAATGAGGGTAAATGTTGAATTCAAAAGAGAGATTAGTGTTGATAAAATGAAATATTATTTATATTAAAATAGACACAATGCTGAAATATTGTTTATTTTCGTAATTTGATAAAATTAATAATATATACAATATATATTTATGTAAATAAATACAGGTATATTTTCAAG
>APFE031265635.1:0-10971 GCA_000404065.3 Pinus taeda
ACATATAGATTACCATTTTAAAATTTGAACAGTGTTATTAATTTGCAATGAATTGGATTTTCATTATGAAGATGGTACTGTGGCATGAAATGCTTGTAAAAAAAAACCAAGGGCGCATTGGTTGATTTTGATTGTATTAAAAATCCATGTTAATTGGGAAGTGAGTTAAATGCATTCTTAAATGAGAAGCATTGGGGCTTTAAAATAAAACAATGAAACTAATGGTTTTTTTAAAAAGTCTTTATAAGACTTGAACAAGGGATTTTTAATGCTATTGAACCTGTTGAAAAGAAGATGGTTGGGTTGTGGTTTTTGAACCATTTGTTGAGGATAGTTTCTGCAAATTATTTTGATTTGAGTTTGCCAAGAATTGAAAGATAAGTTTTTGCATATTAATTGAGATTGTGAGTGGGTGAAAATTGCCGTGTATTGAAGTTTGAATTGGGTAATTGTTTGAGGCGCATGTTATCATATACATGAGTGTAGAAGATCCTAGAGATTGCAAGCTCTAGGCTTGGGTCAAATTTTGGTATCAGAGGTTTAGCTCTATTGAAATGAAGAATGTTTGTTTGAAGACAGAAGCATTGTTAAACTGAATGTATAATGAAGATCAGATTTGAAATCCGAAATGCAGTATATACAATTGCAAGTGAACAAAACGCAGGCAAAGGAGATCAGATTCTAATCTGACAGTCAAGCAACCAGAATGCAGCTGAATGAAGGAAGAATCGTGCAGGTATTGGTTTTTTTAATTTTGAATTGGGTTTTACTCACAAGAAACAGATTGAGGATTGATGGTTGCAGCAAAGAAGAAACTCAGCAAAGAAGGAATTATTGGTCACAGCTAAAGTTTGCCGGATAAAGCCAGAAGATTGGAAGAGAGGATCAGATTTTAAAATCTGATTGACAGTGAAATTTCGCAGAGGAAGCATAAAGATTTGCTGGAACAGATTTGCAGAAGTGGTGAGATTCTGAAGATAACTGAAGTGCAGGTGAATGGAAGAACAAGATGAGACGAGATCTTGGAGGTAAGATGATATGTTTTTGAAGAATAGAATATTGTAGTCTTTGCATTGAAATATTATTGCAACTAACAGATAAAGGAAGCTGGTGAAAGTTTCTAAGTGAAAACATAGAGGTGGCAGAACCTTGAGGAAATCCAATATAGATTGGATAAGGAAGATAGTTGTGAACAGGCAGATGAGTTGAAGCTAGGAAGAGCAAAGAGAAGTGCTCAAAGGAGGTTCCGGAGATTGAGAACCAATTGCTTGCCAAAAGACTGAGTGAGGAGAGCTTGGTGAGGTAAGTGGCGGCAAGACAGGACTTGCTGCTGAAGAGGCTTTAGTGCAACTCATAGAAAAGTAAGGAACTCATAGAGATGGAAAGGATGATGACTAGTGACAGTCGTAACAAAGGTTCTGAAATAAATCACAGCAGAGGACAAAAGGAGAAGGGAGCCAAGGCAGTTGGCATACAAATACAGTTAAGCAAAGAGGAATATGAAAGGGAGAAGGCTGAGATAGCAGTTCAGCTTGAGGTGTTAATGGAGATGTTGCAAAGAAATGAGGAAGACCAAAAGCATGGTTATGTCATGAGAAAGAAGCAGAAATGGCAGAGGCTACAAGAGAAGTGGAATCATCAGGTAAATATGCAATAGATAAAGGAACTAAGGGAACTTGAACAGGTTATTGATGCCAGACAGAGGATAGAGAAGCTCGAAATAGTTGAGCTACAACAAAATGAAGATGCTGAAGAAGATGTTGAAGTTTCGATATGTTACCCAGAGAGTGGACCATTACTTTTTGAAAGTGATGAAGAACTGGAGGAGTTGAATCATATGAATGATTCAAAGCAGCCGGAAGATTTGATGACTGAAGCATCAAATAAGACTGTAAGGTCTTGTGATTTTAAAACTAATGATTTGTGTGTGATTGCAGGTTTGGGAGAAGAGGAAGAACATCTACTGAAGGATGTTAAGGAAGATTTAGCAGAAGAAAGGTCATGTGAGGAAATGGAAGATCGTGTAAAATTTCCAAAGTCCACTCCAAGTAAAATTATTGAGTTATATAGAGAATTGGACTTCCAAAGGAAGAAATTGGAAGAACAGAGGATGAATGTTCAGGATAGATTGGTGAAGAAGGATGACAAAGCGGTTGTCATAAATAATAATCAAAAAGAGATTGCAGATGGAGAGCAAAGGAATGTTGCAGAGGGAAAGGAAGTTTGGGAGGCCGCAACATTCATAGTGACAGCTAGAGCAACATGTGAGGCAACATTTATAGTAACAACAACAGAAAAGGTGATCAAAACAAGTGAAGAACAAGTAAGAATGAGAGTTCAACAATCAAGAGATGGAAACAATCAACAGACAGAGGACATATTGGACAGAGAAATTGAGTTGATAAGGAGGTTAATGATAAAAACATCCCAGAGAAAGACAGTCGGAAGAAAGAAAAGGAGCGACAACAAGAGAATGAGAGTGAAAGATTGCAAGAGCAGAGCAAGTGGAGCCCTACAGCACAAAATATGGAAACCTGGAAGACAAAAGTAGATGACAATAGTAGTAAAGCAATCGACAAGCATGGGAAGATTACACAATAAAATTTGGGATCCAGGAGGAGATATCCAGACTTATGACCAGGTGGTCATAAATTTTCTTACATGGGGAGTCTGATGCAGGAGCATCAAGGGCGTTTTTTTTATTCTGTAAATATGTTAAAAGGGAGTGTGATGATTTTTAATATTTTATAAAATAGGAAAATGTGAGGATTTTTGTAAATATATTTTTATTTAATAAAAGGATATGAGGGAATTTAATTAGTGGAAGGATTTTAGGGATAAAGAGCTATCCTTTAGGGATGTTGAGAGATTTAGGGGTTTGTTGAGGAATTGACGGGATTGAGCATTTAATTTAATGATTTTTTTAAATTGTATAAATAGGAGTAAGTTTTGAGAGAAGAAGACAGGGAGATTGTGAGAGAATTGTGAGACTGAGAGTAGGCTTGAGCAGTAAGGTTGTAAGCCTTCAGCAATTGTAAAGGGCCACGACATTGAAACATCTGGCCAGAAAAAGTTGTAAGTCATTGTTTTGTTTCAGTTTACAGAAAAAGAACGATATTTGTATAACAATTGTCCTCTGTATAATGAGCTTATCTATGTCAAGGGAGTAGTTATGTTAAATCGATCTGAATTTGATTATTAAGGGAAAGAGGAGAGCGCCAGTAATTGTGAAACCCGTTCTGCATGTTTGATAAGTGTAAAAAGTGTTAAACCTCTGCGTAAAGAGGTATTTTAATGCATTTTAAAATTCACAGTTTAGTGAGAAATCCAGTGCGCTAAACTCTGTTATGTTAGACTGAGTGATCGATAGCAGAAATCGCTATCTGTTGGTGTGTTGAGACCATTGTTGAACTAAAGGGCAAAAAGCATATAATAATGTGAATTGAATGTGTTGAAGGAATGCAGGAACATGTGTCGATTCTCTTGGCAGAGGATTAGATGAACGTCAATTGGATAATGATTTGGAAAGTCGACTTTATGAAAAGTGTTAAACTAAATAGGGTATTTTATATGCGTTAATCCAATTATCATGCGGTAATACAGAACAATAGCAGTTTAAATCGATCTCATCCATAGAGGATTTTGATGCGTTGTTTTATGTGGATCAGTATTTAAATTGTTAATTGCAGAAATCGATGGACTTATATTAGTTTGCAGCTTGTAAAAGTTTTTGAACAAAGCGCAGATTCGATTCAGTGGAAATTCGAAGCATCGATTATGAGTGCTAGAGGTTGAAAGTCGAGTTTATCATAGAAAGAACCAGAACGCTGCAATAAAGCATTTGCAAAGTTGACAAAAGACCGAATTTGAGAGCGGATGTGTAATTTCAAAATCCGATTCATGCCATGATGCGTTGAAGGCAGAGAGCGGAGTTCACACATGAGGGCATATTGAAGGTGCTGAGACTTAAAGTCTTTGATTGATATTGGGGCAAGAACGCTCCTAGGAAAAGCGTTTACAAGTATGAGTAGCATTGTTTCTAATTTAAATGAATAAATTGATGAGGCTGTGTTGAATTCAGTTAATTTAAGATTGACCGTAGAAGTGATATAAAAAGGGTGGAATAGTATAATGCAGTCGGACATTTTAGAAGTTCAACACTGTTGAAGACATATATAACTACTGTGGATGGAAGCGTTGAACGCACAATTGAAATTTCCAGAGCAATAATGAATGATGAAGGCGCAATATGAAAATGAAGACAGAGGAAGGTGTGTTGGCAAATAACGAATTGAGCAATTAAGGTTGTAGTGTCCAAGGAGGTAAATAGAATGGCAGATCATTGCAGATGGTACAGCACTGGAATGAAGTTCATTCCTGGTCAAAGATGCAGATATCCAGGTATGAAATTCAGATACAATTGTCTGAATAAGGCGCACATATAGATTGCCATTTTAAAATCTGAACAGTGTTATTAATTTGCAATGAATTGGAGTTCCATTATGAAGATGGTATTGAAATTTGTGGCATGAAATGTTTGTAAAAACAAACCAAGGGCGCATTGGTTGATTTTGATTGTATTAAAAATCCATGTTAATTGAGAAGTGAGTTAAATGCATTCTTAAATGAGAAGCATTGGGGCTTTAAAATAAAACAATGAAACTGATGGTTTTTAAAAAAAAAGTCTTTATAAGACTTGAACAAGGGATTTTTAATGCTATTGAACCTGTTGAAAAGAAGATGGTTGGGTTGTGGGTTTTGAACCATTTGTTGAGGATAGTTTCTACGAATTATTTTGATTTGAGTTTGCCCAGAATTGAAAGATAAGTTTCTGCATATTAATTGAGATTGCCAGTGGGTGAAAATTGCCATGTATTGAAGTTTGAATTGGGTAATTGTTTTGAGGCGCATGTTATCATATACATGAGTGTAGAAGATCCTGGAGATTGCAAGCTCTAGGCTTGCGTCACTTGGAGACTCTTTATTGACTATCACGCACTGAACAAGATCACTGTCTGGAATAGGTTCTCGATCCCACAGATTGATGACCTTCTTGACCAACTCAAGGGGGAAACATATTTCAGCAAGATCGACTTGAAGTATGGATATCACCAAGTACCAATCGAACCCTCTAATGTGTGGAAGATTGCCTTCAAAGCCAAAGAGGGCCTTTTTGAATGGTTGGTTATGCATTTCGGGTTGACAAATGCTCCTACAACCTTCATGAGGCTAATGGATGACATATTGTGGCATTTCACCAACTCATTTGTAGTGGTATACTTACATGACATCCTAATCTTTAGCCATAGTTGGGAAGGGCACCTCCACCACATCTGATAGTTTCTCCAAACATTGTGGCAACACAAGATGTTTGCCAATTTGGAGAAATGCACTTTTGGCATGACCTAGGTTCAGTATCTGGGATACATTATTGATGAACGGAGGTTGCGTGTGGATCCATCCAAGATCCAAGTCATTCAGGATTGGCCAGCCCTAACCACTTTGACAGAGCTCTGCATATTTCTAGACCTTGCCAATTTCTACTGCAGGTTCGTGTCGGGGTTCTCTCATATCACTTGGCCTTTGAGTCAAGTCACCAAGGGAGGAGTGAAAGAAAAAAAAATTGGTCTGAATCTCAACAAAAGGCATTTGCAGAGTTGAAACATCGCCTCTGCTTTGCACCAGTGCTCACATTACCAGACTTGCAACAACCATTTGAGATCGAAACAACTGCCTCTGACTATGCTATTGGGGCAGTCCTTACTCAACGGGGGCATCCAGTGGCATATCACAGTGAGAAACTTTTAGACACAGTCTAGAAGTATCCCACTTATGACAAAGATATGTATTCCATTATGTAGGCCTGCGACAATGGAAGCATTACATTTTGGGGAAGGAAACATTCATCCACACAGACCATCAACCCCTGTAGTGCATACAAATGCATGGGAAGTTGCAGAATGATCGCCATCAAAAGTGGTCCACATACCTACAACAGTTCCATTTGAATATCAAGTACAAGAAGGGAAACACCAATAATGTTGCAGACTACCTAAACCGACCCCCTATCATGGCATTAATCACTGTGCTCAGCTCTTGTGGGCACGAGACTTCTGATTGGCCACTTCTCTACAAAAGCGACCCAGAATTCAACCACACCTAGCAGACGCTCTTGGAGGGTCAAAAAGTGCCAGATTTTCACCTCTAGTATGCAATATTATGCCACCTCAGACACCTTTGTGTTCCTTCAAGTGAGCGTGCTAAGATGATTTTGGAAGCGCACTACAATTGGGTCACTGGACATTTCAAGGTTGAGAAAACAGTATCAGTACTGTAGAAGTATTTCTACTGGTTGAATCTTCAAAAGGATGTCGGGAAGTACATTAGGTCTTACACTACCTATGCCATTTCCAAACTGACCATCAAGAAGCAAGGCCTTTATACTCTAATGCCTATCCCTAGTTGACCTTGGAAATCCATCTCCATGGATTACATGTCGAGCCTTCCTTCTACTAAGCATGGAAACGACTGTGTTTTTGTGGTCATCGACAGATTCTCGAAGATGGCCATTATGGCAGCCTGCAAGAAGAATATCACAACAGAAGCCATTGCTAAATTCTTCTTTGAATGAGTGTGGGTACACTTTGGGATCCCATAGTCTATCATCTCAGATTGGGATAGCAAGTTCCTTAGTACATTTTGGTCCAGTCTGTGGTCGACGTTGGACACCAAGCTCACTAAGACCACAGCTTTCCATTCCCAAACTAATGGTCAGAAAAAGGTTGTCAACAGGATGATCATACATATTCTATGCATGTACAACTCGAACCATCCATGCACATGGGATGAGAGCCTCCCATCTATCCAGCACAGCTATAACCGAGCTCTCCACAGCTCAACTGGCCACAACCCTTTTCGGGTGGACTTGGGATTCTAGCCACTATGTCTCATTGATGTGGACATACCATTTGCAGCTACTCAGGCAGATTTGGCTCACGTCCAATCTGAAGCGAAAAAGGCAAAAAACTTCATTGAGCGCATTTAACACATCTGCCAATAGGTCCATGACATCTTGGATAGAGCCAATGCTAAGTACAAGTAGCGACATGATCAGCATCAGGTGCCACACAAGTTCCATGTGGGTGAAAAAGTTTGGCTAAATTTGCAGAAGGAGTGCCTCGCTAGGCCCCATCACAAGCTTCACCCACTTCGATATTGGAATACACCATCATTAAGGCAGTAGGGGACAATTCCTTCGAGTTCAGTAGTCTGCCATTCCTTTTGTCTGCACCTAGTGTTCAATGTGGACCGCCTTCGGCCCTACTTTCCACCATTGTTGGACACATCCGACATTGCAGAACAACTCACACAAACTGAATTAAACCCAGACTACATGGAACAAGCCACAACTGATCAGATCAAGGACAGATAGATCAAGAACACTTGACATCAAAGTATCCAACTATACCAAGTTTTCAAAGTAGGCCAACTCCTTTACCAAGGCCAATGGCTCACCAGGGACCAAGTTCAACAGAAGTTTCCTCATCTCATGGAGGAACTCATTTCAATGGGGACCATTCCTTCCTAAGGGGGGAGGAATGATGCAGGTGGATATTGGTGGCCACCCGCTTATTCCACTTGGACCCCCACCATTGTTTCTTTCAGTTTTTTAGTTTCCTTAATTGTAGCACATTTTACTATTTTTGGCAGTTTTTCAAGTCGTGAACTTTCGGAACCATTTTGAGGACCTAAACAACGTTTTTTGGGAAAACCACCTGTTATCCATAATAACCCCTAGAAATAATTTTCAGTATGATTAGTCATTTTATATAGGGTTTTTATGTTTAGGTTCATGTATAATTTGTCATATGGTACATTTAGTGTTTGGTAGGGTCATCATAAAAGGGTAAAGGTCATAATTCCATTTGTATAGAGGTCATCGTTTCATAATTGAGTCAACTGACAGTTTTACAAACTTTCGCAACAACTCTAGTTCAGCAAACCGAGGGTTTTCTATGAAAGTTTCTGAAAGTTCCATAGCAAAACGGTCCTTCCTAACATTTATCTCGCTACAAAATTCCATTCTTGTGCAACAATATTATTTTAAATGAGCATTAGTGAGTCAGAGTTGTGTTGAGTCATAAACACCTTTATCCCCATGCTATCCACTTATTTCGATTCATTCTTACCTTTCCTTTTTCCACTTTATATCATTTGTTTCTACCAAATTTCACAAGTGTTGTCACTATAATAGGTTTTTACGCTATCAAAATGAGTCTTGTTGTGGTCTAAGTGTGTTCTAGGTGTTCTTAAGTTGATTTGCAGGTGAAGAGGAAGCATCTCACAAGAAGCTCCTGATGTGTTTCTAGCATGGCATCTGGAAAAAAATATAAAGGAGGTGTTGTGGTGCATTATGAGCCCACTGACATGAAATTACTTGAATAATACCCTGCATTTGTACAGTCATTTGCCAACGTGGGATGTCTACATTTTTGCCAAAATTGCAGGGTTTTCATGCACAAATTACTAAAGACTTCGCCATCAATTTCACCGGGATTGGTACGAAGGTTGGAATCTTGAGTTTGGTTGTCTCTCTTGACACCATTGCTCATGCTATTAAAATCCCAAGGTCAGGAGAGACATGGTTTAAAGTCCAGAAGTTCCAGTTATAGAATTATGATGAATTTTTGAAGGACGGACCTCGAGGTTATAGCTGTAGAGGAGGACACTCATTGAAAGTGGTCAAAGTTGATCAAATCCACATTTTTTCCTATTATATATCTTAACTAACTTTTCTAAGCATTATATATGATGGATTAGACTTCTAGAGGTGATAAGAAAAAATAAAAATCAAGAAAAATTCAATACACATAAAACTCAGAAATTTTGTAGAAACTCCCCATAATCAAGCGGGAAATTTACTACGAAACTGTTGTAGCTTTCCATGATGAGAAAATATAGTAAAATTTTCAATTCGAAGAGTTTTGATAGCATGATTTTAATAAAAAACATTACTAAACACCTCAAAATCAGCAAAGGCATCAAAATGTCAACAAAAAGGTGTTTTTTGAAATTTGCAACCAAAATTTTCTACGAAAATTCTAGAAATGATTGTTTTAGTAGTCAACTTCAAGCTCACTTTATGACGAAATGGAAAGGAATTTTGGAAATGTGAAAGTTTTTTTTATTCAAAACGAGCTCATCTACAAAAGCCTCTCCCCGTTTTTACACATACATCCGGGTTTGGAATATATGCACTTATCTTTGAGGCCTATTTTATAAAATGTTTCCTACCCAAAAATTTTGAAATTCGACTTGGTACATTTCCCTAGGGTTCTTTATTTTTTCATTTTTTTGTATCTATTTCGAACTTACATGCTACCTCGCACAGATTTTCAGCCAGTGAGTATGTCTGAAGTTTGTCAAAAGAGATTTTCGCTTGAGGTTGCTCTCTCTCTCTCTCTCTCTCTCTCTTCACACATACACACTTTCTCTCTCACACACTCTCTCTCTCATTCTCTCTCTCTCTTAATGTCACTCTCTCTCTCACTCTCACTCTCACACTCACTCCCTCTCACTCTCTCTCACTCTCACACTCTCTCTCAAAATCTCTCTCTCTCTCTCTCTCTCTCTCTCTCTCTCTCTCTCTCTCTCTCTCTCACTCTCACAATCTCACTCTCACTCTCTCACTCTCGCTCACTCTCCCACTCTCCCTCTCACACACACACACACACACATTCTCACTCTCACTCTCACTCTCACTCTCACTCTCTCTCTCTCTCTCTCTCTCTCTCTCTCTCTCTCTCTCTCAATCTCTCACACACACACACACTCACTCTCTCTCTCTCTCTCTCTCTCTCACACACACACACACACACACACACACACATACACACACACACACTCACTCACTCTGTCTTACACTTACTCTCTCTCACACCCTCACTCTCTCACACTCTCACTCTTTCTCACTCTCTCACACTCACTCTCTCTCACACTCTCACTCTCCCACTCTTTCTCTCTCTCTCTCTCTCTCTCTCTCTCTCTCTCACACACACGCTCATTCTCTCTCTCTCTCTCTCTCTCACACACACACACACACACACACACACACTCACTCACTCACTCTCTCTCACACTCACTCTCTTTCACACACTCACTCTCTCACACTCTCACTCTTTCTCACTCTCCACACTCACTCTCTCTCACACCCTCACTCTCTCACACCCTCACTATTTCTCACTCTCACTCTCACGCTCTCTCTCACTCTCTCTCTCTCTCCCTTCCTCTCTCTCTCTCTCTCACCCTCACTCTTTCTCACTCACTCTCTCTCTCTCTCTCTCTCTCTCTCTCTCTCTCTCACTCTCTCTCTCTCTCTCTCTCTCTCTCTCTCAGACACACACACACTCTCTCACTCTCACTCTCACACTCACTCTCTCACACCCACTCTCACTATCTCACACACTCTCTCTCTCACTCTCACTCACTCTCTCTCTCTCTCTCTCTCTCTCTCTCTCTCTCACTCTCACTCTCTCTGACACTCTGACACTCACTCACTCTGACACTCTCTCTCTCACTCTCTCTCTCTCACTCTCTCTCTCTCTTACTCTCTCTCTCTCACACTCTCTCTCTCTCTTACTCTCTCTCTCTCTCACTCTCACTCTCACACTCTCTCACTCACTCTCTCTTTCTATCTCTCTCTCTCTCTCACTGACTCACTCTCTCTCACTCTCTCACTCTTTCTCACTCTCCACACTCACTCTCTCTCACACCCTCACTCTCTCACACTCTCACTCTTTCTCACTCTCACTCTCACACACACACTCTCTCTCCCTCTCACACACACACACACACACACAAACACACACACTCTCTCTCACTCTCACACTCTCACTCTCACTCTCTCTCACTCTCTCTCACTCGCACACTCTCTCTTTCACTCTCTCTCTCTCTCTCTCTCTCTCTCTCTCT